>MINK01188595.1:10218-21101 GCA_001735545.1 Phormia regina
CTGCTGTACAATCACTGAATAGTTGTGGTGATCATGGTGTGACCATGTTTTTTCTGCGTACACCAGTGTTGTCAGTTTAGTCTTTTTAAGGATAAATCTAGCCTTTTTATTTTGATATTAGTTTTAAAATTTTAGGTTTAGCTTTTAGCTTTTTTCCTAGTCTTTTTGAATCTTAACATAGCTTTATAAAGGCTACACTAATGAACTAACAAATAAATGTGATTTTTATTAAGACAATATATTTGCATATTTGGCTTTTCTTTTTGGGACATTTAGCCTTTTCTGACCTTTTTAGCTTCTTTTTCTCTCAAGTCCAGGCAACACTGCACACCACTAACATAAAATTTTGGTTGAACTATTTCAAGCCAGAGCACATCAAACTAAAATACGTTACACAAGTGGACTATATATGATACTTTGCCTACCGTGTCATATCCAACCTTTTGTATGATCAAAACTTTCCGATCACCCCTAGAGGTAATCGAATAAAATTTTAGCAATTGAAGTCTATAAAATTTTGCTGTATGTTTATTTAAAAAAAAAATTCTCTTGAATTTCACGAATCATCTTCGGTGGAAATGTTATAGGAAAGTAATTACTTGACTTCGATACCAATCCTTTGTTCGACTATCATCACTTTTTGGAAACCTTGACTATCAAAGTTATAACAAATTTGGGCTGATGTAAATATTGATCCGCCCATTTAAATTCGCTTCATCTTAATCGACCAAAATATCACTAAGGAATTTTTCAAATTTAGGTTCCGATTATGGAGTCAACGTTTGTCTATCCTATTGACAACTAAAAGCGCGTTCGGCTATATCAGAACGTTTTACTTTCAATTGAAAATTATTATTTTTTTTATTTAGATCATGTTTTTTATCGCTCTTAAGTCTTGATCTCCGAGCGTTCCACTCTAGAACCTATTAAATCTGAAACGACACAAAAGATCGGATAATTCTTGCAACAACTGTGGTCCTTATACCTTATTATTTATATAAGATTATGATTATATTGAGGTCCTCAATTGAAAAAAATACGAGAATTTGAAAGTTATTCTACTATAAACATGATCTTGTTTAGTATCTGCCTTAAAATTTTGATAAAATTTTATTTATTAAAATCTCACTAACATTTCTCGTAGCGCCTAGTAAATAATCTATGAACCAACAATTGTTGCAAATAATGTAAAACGATTCACCATAAAAAAATTATTTTTTTTTTTTGGCAAATAAAACGTTCGTGTGCCTTTTGTTTGTATGATTTCTTACAATCACTGTTGTTGGTTGGTATCTTCACAAGTTAATGGTGTAAGAGTAATGTTGATGATAATGATGATGTTCTTATTTGTTTTTTAGCCTGGCGGATGGTCGAGAAGAGCTCATCAAAAATTCGTGGGTGGTGTTTGCTTTTTTCTTGAATTTTTTCAAATTTTTTTTCTTTTTTTTTTTATACCCTACATCACCATAGGTGGGGAGGGTATTATTTTCTATATGCAATTCTTTTATATGAGTGGCTAATAAAATATTTCTATTATTTTCACCACTAATTTATAGTTTTTAAAGATTTCATGTTGGGTTTAGTACGTATGTTTGTGTGTGTATATGTGTGTGTGCTATTAGTATTTGGATAAATGTCTTGTTTTCTTGTATATTTTTTTCGATTTGTTCTGATTTTAAATGAGATTTGTATGTAAACATTGAAACTGTGTACATTATACAATTTGAGTTGAATGTTTGTAGTTTGTTTAAAAAAACAAAAATTTAGTTGATTTTTTTTTTTTTACTTTTTTGTATTAAAATCCAAACCACAAATAAGAAATTAGAGAAAAACAAAAATCATCATTAAAATAGTTATTTTGTTTGGGTGGATGTATAATTTGTTTGAAGTTTTGTATATTTACGATTAATTTTGTGGGTTGTTATGATAAAAATTATACGGGGTGTTTATATATGAATTTTTCGCTGAAGACAGATATTACATCATTAGTCAAAAGTTTTTTTCATTTTTACAATTAAATCATACATCAAATTTTGACGAAGATGCACGAAATTACAAACATTGAAGATCCAGATCCCCTGTCCTTTAGATTTTGTAGAAATTTGTGCTCCTTATTTACATATAACTAGCGCTACATGTTGTTAAAACGATATATGGGTATATATTCGGCTATTCCGAATCTGTTATATACTTCACCATCTTACTGACAAATAAAATTTTCGTCTTAAAGTATGCTGCCATACTTTCACATTTTTAAATTTACATTTCAACATACTTGTATTTGTCTTATAATTATAATAAAGGTATTCACCTCAAAATAATGTAACCCTTGCCAATTTGCACTCCTTTAACTTGACGTGAGCAACCAATTTAAAAAAATTTTATAAAATTATCGACAAAAAAATAAAATAAGACTTTTTTAAGACACAGAAAAAAAGTTATAATTCATTTCATATTTATCAATGTAGTGTAACGTTACTGACTGACTGATTCATCATCCCACAGCCAAAACGGGTTTTTTGAAAATTCGAATGTTTAAGGGGTTAAAGCGGGTTTAATAGGTAACCTTATAACTTCAAAATAATAATGATAATCGGCTGATTTAGGGAGAAAACGGGTAAAAACTGTATTTTGGTACTTTTTTGGCACCATATACACTTGAGCATATTCCTATAAACGCACACTACTTTAAAAAAAAAAAGGTAAAAATTAAACAAGAAAATATTTAGGGGGCTATAAATTTGTCTATTAAATTAATTAAGACTTCACTTAAAATATTGTTTACAAAAAAAATTCATTTGTACTTTAANNCATTAAAATAGTTAAATTTTGCTTTTGGATGAAAACAACAAAGATATAACAAAAATACAAAAAAAAAGTAAGTGCGTTTATAGGAATACGCACCAGTGTATATATTTGAAACCAATCAACATACAGATAAAATTTATATCGTATTCAAAATAAAATAAATACAAGTTTGGTACTTTTTAGACATTCAAACGTTTAAGGGGTAAAAATCGTACCTATTTTGGTACTTTTTTCATAAAATATCTTCTTATATATATTAAAATATTCATATGAATATTATAATATGGATGGGATACTACTGCAATTTAGAAATTTATTGAAATACAGCTTTTGATACTTCTTTGAGTGAAAAAAGTACCAAAAATAGGGGTAAAGGCAGGTACTTACATTCCATTCAAACTTAATAAAGAATTTTCAATTACATTAAACATAGAAACATGAAATTAAGAAAATATAGTCCTATGTAGATAAAAATTCACAAGAGTGGAATTTGTGGTACTTAAAGATTACTTGGTCCTTTATGTAAGTATTCAAGAGGATGGACTTTGTGGTACCTTTTTCTTCTTCTATTGGTAATTTTTGCATTTTCTGTAATAATGAACCTAGAAACATGAAGTTAAATACGAATGATCCAATGTTGGAAAGAATTCACATGAGGGAGACTTTGTGGTACTTTTTCGTTCCTCTAAGGTACTTTTTGAATTTTGTATAGTTATGAACCTAGAAACATGAAATTAGAAATAGTTAAAATTAGTTAAAAATAGTCCATAAGAAGGGACTTTTTTCTTGTTATTTCGAATTTTCTATAGTTATGAACTTAGTAACGTGAAATTAAGAGCACGCGCTGCTAAGTGAATGATAATCCATAAGAGAGAACTTTGTGGTTTTCTTGAATTTTTTATAATTATTAAGAAAGAAATATGAAATTAAGGACATGTGGTCCTAAATGAATGCGAATACATAACAAGGGATTTTGTGGTAATTTTTTGTTATTCTGATAGTACTTTTTGAATTTAATTTAACGAAATTTAATGAAAATCCATTTGTAGAAGTTGTGGTACTTTGTCGTTCATATAATTCTATTTCTAATTCTTTGTTTGTTTTATTGTTGTTATTTAAGATTATTGCCAATACATATAAACCGATCTTCCTGAATTTCAGTAGTAAAATTCTCGAAAGTATTTCCGTTCAGTCAGTTATGGGTGGGCTTCATAAACACCATTTCCACCGACACAAGGACGGTCGAACATGGCCTTTTCTGATTATTTTTTTACAAGGAACCAGATAATATAAAATTGTTTGCTTTTCGACAAAAACTTTGGAAACTAAAAAAAGAATGACAAACATATTTATACCCTTTATACCTGCGGTAAGAAAACGTTTTGGAACTACTGTGCAGCGTTAGATTTCTTAGACATTCAGAGGTCAAAATTGAGATTAATGCTGTCAAACCTTTTATAGAGATTGTCTTAAGATTTCGAGTTGGGATAGAATGTTTACATAAGGAATGCGATCGAAAAATCGAAAACCCACGTTTTGTCTTTTAACTGTTTCAAGCTATTTGGTGCGAAAACTCAATATTAATACGTAGTTGAAAAACATATAAAGTCCATAATGTTCAAGACTGAAATGCTGCCATCAAATTTAGAAGCCAAGAATAGGGCATGGAAATTAAAATCAAATTTCATGTTGCAAAATGCACGGACAGATTTTTTTTCAGCTTCCTGGTAAAATTTTTTATGTTGACGATTCTCGAAAAACAGTTGAACTGTCACAAAGAATTCCTGGTTTGGCAAGATTCATGCATATAAATACCGAAAATATAACAAAGAATGTTTGCACAAAAATATTATCCCTTTATAAGAGAGCACAATGGGATCACATATTTTTGTTTGATTTAACACCATGTTACTACTTAAGAACGCTCTGGAGTGGTGGCAAAACAATTACATAGTTTTTGTACCAAGAGAGGTCAATTCTATAATTTATCTGGAGCTAAGACCAGTGAAGGGATATTGAACTTTTGTGACAAGAGAATTGAAGAAGACCAAAGAGGTGTTTCAAAATTTTGAAGATTTTCGAAAGGAGATGTATAGACTGTACCAAGTGAGTGGCTAAAACAACTATCTAATCTCAAATGAAAGAGTTACCGGAAAAGGTCTACAAGTTCATAAATAGTGGTTAGAAGAATTATATTTATTTTATGATCTGTAGTATATTATCAGTTAAAAACTAGGAATCTTTTTATAGCAAAATTTTAATATTGGTGGAAGTACTTTTGTTAATTAATTAGAAAACTTTTACACCCTGTTTCATATAAATGGAAATTCATCTTCAAACTCGCACCACTATTATTGTTCATGGCTGAACATAATGCGAATAATATTTATTTTTTTCTTCTTTACGCCACCGGATATATTCAAATCCCCATTAAAACACAAATTTTATTGTGTAAATAAATACATATAACAAGATGTAGTTGTTTTTTGCTTAGATTATTTTTTATATTTCTGCAAAAAAAAATTGAAAATTGAAAATGAAAATCAGACAAATTATTCAAAAAACAAAAAATGAAAATTTCAAAGAGAAAAAAAAATATTCGTACTCGAAGAATTATTTCAAGCAAATAATAAAGAAAAAATAATATACACTTACCATTTTCTATATTATCAATACATACAAATACTCACCACAGCTAACACACACACACACATATAGACCTATTACTAACACATCTTTTCTTAAAAGACTCATACATACATACAAGTATACAAATGTAAATCAATTTAATTCAGATGCTTTTTGTCTGTCTGAATGTTTATTTGTATTTCAGTTGCTATTTTTTTTTTTTTTTATTATTAATTTTTTTTTTTTTGCTTTTCAAAACTCACCATTACTCACTGGTTTAAAATATTTTTTTTGCAAATTATTTTCAGTATGAATACGGTCGTGTAACGGTTATAATCCCGCAAGCTTATCCTAACGACGCCGGAGTTTATGTACTGACAGCTAAGAATTTAGCTGGTGAAGCGTATAGTTCGTGTAACGTTATCGTTAAAGGACGTCTGCCAAACGAGACATCCGATTCGGAAATGGCTTCCGATATGGATGTAGAACCGATTAAGCCCTCTGTACAGTTGGCCTTGAAAGATGTTTCGATATTTGAGGGTAAACCTGTACGTTTAGATTGTGTTATTGTGGGACAACCTGAACCAGAAGTTATTTGGTATCATAATGATAGACCCGTTAAAGAATCGGCTGATGTACAGCTACTATTTCAGGGTGATAAGTGTTCTTTGATCATACAAGAAGTTTATCAAGAAGATGGTGGTAACTACAAGGTAGTAGCCATTAATTCTGCTGGTGAAGCATCTAGCAGTTGTGAATTGAAAGTGACACCCTTGAATATAGCCGAACCCGCTACTAGGGCTCAATCGGAAAGACAATCGTTGGCCAAAGAGTTGGAACCTAAATTTGAGAAATTCCTTAGTGATGTTTTGGTCGATGAAGGTGAAACAGTTGAAATGGAAGTAGTGTTAAGTGGTGACAAACCCATGACCGCCAAATGGTATTTGACCAATAAAGAGCTAACCACAAGTGATCGTTTCCTTATCGAATCGAATCCCCAAGGCGGTGTATTCAAGTTGACCATTAGAAATGTTAACAATGATGACAAAGGTGTTTATACCGTTAAAGTGTTCAATAATGCTGGTGATGCTAAATGCTTTTCACATCTCATAGTAAAATCTGTTAATGCTCCCGAAAGTCAACGTTCTCAACAAGTAGAGATAGTCGAACAAAAGACCTGTCCTGAATTTAAGGAATTATTCTCCGATAAAACTGCCAATGAAGATGATTTGGTGAAATTCGAGTGCATTGTTAAAGGTAAACCTACACCAAAAGTTCATTGGTATTTCAATGATCAGCCAGTACATGGACATAATTTCTTGGTTTCCACTAGTGGTGACCGTGAAGTTTTGACCATACAAAAAGTAGGACCCGATACAGTAGGTAAAATAAGTTGTGTGGCTGAAAATGATGTGGGCAAAGCTACTTGTGTAGCATTTTTGGGTTTGGTGGGTTCCGGCTTGGAATGTATGCCCGCCCAAAGTAATATGCAAACCATGACTCAAGAACACAACACCGATTCATCACGTGTCACCATTAAAAAACAAACATTCACTACCACCTCCACCTCACAAGTTAGTTCGTATGAGGGCAATATACCTCAAACCGAAATACATCATTCATCGGCTCATATTGATCAATCATTGAAACAACTCGGTGCCCAAAGGCCCGAAATTTTGGAGTCTCATCACTATCAGGAATTACACAAATCAAAAGATATGTCGTCACCGCATGTTCAACAAAAATCATTTGTACTTGTTCAATCGGCCACCAATGGCACTTCAAGTGCCTCCACTAATGCCATTGTACCCAGTTCACCTACACGTACGCGTCGTGAAATTGCGCCACGTTTTACTACACCTCTAACGGGTAAGATTGTTGATCAGGGTGCTGATGTCAGCATGGAAGCCATTTATGACGGTTTTCCATCACCCGAAATTAAGGTTGAGAAAAATGGTGCTCAACTCTTTGACACTGATCGTTTGAAAATTGGCAATAAGTGTAATCGTGTTACAATCGATTTGAAAGAGGTTAATGTTGGCGATGCAGGACGTTATGCTGTTACCGCCAGCAATAGTATGGGTCAATCGACCAGTACTGCCGATTTAGTAGTCAAGAGTAAGTAGTTGATTTGATTTATTTTTAAAAAAATAATTAAACTGCTTGATTGCTTAACAAAAAGTGAAATATATATATTTTATATTATGAATTCATTGTCTAGAGATTTGTTTAATCATTAGTGAACTGTTCAAAATTTAATAGTTGATGGTCATATTGTACAAGTGTTTTTAAAAAAAATATATTGTGAACAGAGTGCATGTGTGCTTTTATGTGTGTCCATATCTGAGAAGTGCAAGATGAGGCACAATCGAAAAGGAAACTGATGTATTTGCATATGAAATATTTAAAATATTACTTTGTTTTTTTTATTATGTCAGAAAAGTATTATATTTAGTTTCCAAATTAGTTTTCTGGAATCTTTTAAAATTACAATTTTTAAATTTAAAATTTTTAGTTGAATCTCTTTTTATTCTTCATTTAATCAATGTTATGGTTTCGAGAGTTCACTTTTTAAGAGAGTACACTTTTAAGAGATTTTAGATTAGTTTAAATTTGAGAGATTTTAGAATAAATATGTGTGGATCATACATGGTTAGAGAACGAGAGAAAGGTCTAAAAATGTTTAAAACATTATTAGTAACTGCTCGCAGATTAAAAACATTAATCAAATGCTCAATATAAATTTAGCTATGAGCATTAGATCTCTTGCAGACTTTTATTGTGTTTATTCACTCAATACAGATGCCTGAAATCTTTTCAACTTTATTCAAGCTCCTTTCCTATTTAAAATTTCTCTTTTCATATTCATCAATTAATCTTTTCATAACTCCGATTTCCTAACCGAAAAGTGAAAAGGAAATGTAAAACAGGGGTCCAAAAAGTGGTACATACGTGCAAATGTAGTGTAGTCAGTCGAAATTGAGCTTTCAAACTTTAAGATGGGTCCGAAACCACACTTTAAAAGATCAAGAGATTTTCGAAAAAATATTGATATAGTACAAGTTTGAATTTCTTTCGTGCAGATTATAAGAGAGCGAGAGTTATACTGAATATATAAAAATACTGAATGTGTATTGGAAGATCTCTCCTCTACAAACTCTGAATTACAAAAAAAAAAAAAGAAATTACCAACATGCTTTACATGATTTGTCAGAAAAAATCGTGTACTCTTGGATTGGCATATGTGGAATATTTTGTTAGCTTTCGTTTTTTTCCCCAAGTAGTTTTAAATGCACAGATATCCTTTGTAATACAGAATGTTCTGGCTGACAGATCACAAAATCCTTTGGAGATTTTTATACACCAATCAAATTTTGCAGATTATAATGGTGAAACTATTGCACAGTGAAATAAAACCTTAGTCAATGAGGTAGCTCAATTTAAAGTCTTTCAGAAAGTCTTTCTTTCTGTTAATAAAATTTGTGGGCCTAATTCAGCACAGCAATAAAAGTAGTTTCATACAAATTTTATTTTCAAACAATTTTATTTAATGCAATTAATTTATTATTTAATGCAATGAATTCATATTGATTTGATCAAAATTACTTTAAAATTTGTTTACATTCATTCTTAGAAGAGGAAATTGTCCTCCTATTAAACGTAAACATGACATAAGTATACCCCAGTCAGATCATGTTGCATACCTTGGTATACATTTAGATAGATAACTAACGTGGCGTGATTATATAGAAACCAAGAGACTGCATATAAAGTTAATAGCTATTAGTCTTTACTGGTTAATAGTATTAAAGCCAATTTGGCCGATTCAAAATTCTTAGAACCATGACAAGTGCAATATGGTGTATAAGAAATGTGATTATCCATAGAGATTTAGAGGTTCCATTTGTAAATGGCGATTTAAAAAAAAAAAAAAAACTGCAGACTCAAATTACTTTTTAGTACATAAAAATGTCAGCTCCAAAAAGGAAGATGTTTTTCATATTTTGGGTTACAAGACACGTTATTTAGTAGGTGAAGTTTTGCTGGGATGATGTCCGTCCAATTGTCTTGTTATCCTTTTATTATTAGAAAATTTGTGCATTATTAGCATTTAGTTCTATTATGTTTTATCTAAGATTTCTGATAGAAATTTAAATTTGGTTTATCTCATTGAGTCCTGTACTGCTGTTGTGTCCTTCTCGATTAATATAATAATTTTCAAATAAATCGCATCAGGATCGTGATACGATTTTAATGTGGCATCATGTAAAATATGTCATGTGTCTTTCCTAAACATTGGCCTAATCAAAACCAGTCTTTCTGCCTGTCCAATAAAAATGAAATTTTGATTGAGAATATGAAAATTTTAATTCAATTAGCTGAGATTTTTGCTTTTTTCTTCTTCCTATGCTCCTTAACAGTATTTTTAAAATAAGAACAATTTGTACTTTTGATCAATATCCATTTTTTACTTGATCAAAATTTCTCTTTCTATGTCCGTCCAACTGCGTGGAATTTTTAATATTAAACGAAAATTATAAAGTATTTTCTGCATTAAGAGTCAGCTGGACATTTTTTATGTTTATCTCATTAAGAACATCCTTTAATTTTAAATCAAATTGTTCTGGATAATGTTTTCCAATTCATTGACTTAATGAAATTGTGTCTTTTGATGTCTTTCCTTATAGCGACAAGCCAAAGATTGATTGATAATGTGAACATTTTAATTCAGTTAGCTGAGATTCTATACACTTTTTTTATTATTTCCTCATTAACAGTACATTTTAATGTAAGAACTATTTGTACTTTTGATCTATATCCATTTTTTACTTGATCGAAAATTCTCTTTCGGTATTCATCCTCCTATCTGGTCGAAAATGAATTAAGTATTTTTAACATTAAGAGCCCGCTGAAATTTTTGCTATAAAATAAGATCATGTTTTTACCTTTATCTCATAAAGAACATCCATCCTTTAACTTGGAAGAAAATTATTATTGATCAATTTGTCTTATCTTACTCTCTCCTTCGGTGTCCATCCGCTTGTCTGTTAATTCAAATATTGATCGTGGATTAACATTTGCAACATAAGGATCCTGCTAAGATTTTTGCTCTACAATTTAACATGTTTTTATCTTTATCTCATTAGGAACATCCTTTAATTTGAGAGCAAATTATTATTTATCAATGTGTCTTATCTTACTCTCTCCTTCGGTGTTCGTCCGTCCGCCTGTCTGGTAATTTAAATATTGGTCGAAAATTAACATTTCTAACCTTAAGAGCCAACTGAGATTTTTGATATAAGATTTATCATGTTTTTATCTTTATTTCATTAAAAACATTTTGTAATTTGAGAAGTAATCATTTTTGATTAATATTTTTTTATCTTACTCCCACCTTCGGTGTCCGTCCGTCTGTCTGGTAATTAAAATATTGATCGAAAATTAAT
>MINK01188596.1:0-11172 GCA_001735545.1 Phormia regina
TAGTTAAATTTTGCTTTTGGATGAGAACAACAAAGATATAACAAAAATACAGAAAAAAAATTAAGTGCGTTTATAGGAATATGCACCAGTGTAGTTTAAAAATGCACTATTTGCACAAAATGAAACAAAATATCGTCTACACGATGTTTCTCTGTCAATACGGATAATCAGTATTACCACTCTAAGCAAATTTTTTTAATAGGCAATAAATCACAAATTGTAAATGTAAGGAGGTTGCATTATATAATGACGCATATTTCGAAATCGGGCATTATTTATCTTCTATGGTTTTCAAGTTATCAGAACTTGCAAAACCTTGTTTTACATTATTTAACCCATTAATGTCTACTGTTATCTAATGCGACAATGGCTAAGTTTGAAACTATATTGTCCAAAAACGGAATAATAAAAACTTAATTTTTTACAAATTACATAACTCAATATCCGTCCTTTTTTAATTTCTTATTTTAAATTTTATATTTTTAATACAAGAATGACTAAATGACAAAAATATTTTAAAATTAAATGCACTATTCCCACAGTAAACATGATCATTTGTTTAAACAAGTGATCATGGCACCGTTTTCTTTTATTATTAGCAGTTTGATAAATATTGTGGGTCTTCAAAAGTCGGGAGCCTAAGGAAAATTTGCCCTAGGAACTATTCACGCATGCGGGTCAGATTTAGTTTTGAATATATCAGATTTATTTATATTTACACACATGAAAACGCAGATCATGAAGACGTTGCGATCTTAGATTAAGCAGAGGAAGACGTTTCCGGTGACTGGATGTAGTTACTTGTTCCAGTATATGAATTTAGATAAACATTTTAATGATGAATTAGTGCAAATATTGTAAATTTTATTAATGTTTATAAATTTTAATGTGCTTTTTCTTAAAAAATTTATTTTTTTAAGATTTTGCTTACATATCCCAGGTGATATATTTGGAAAATACAAGATCTAAAAGTTATTGAGAAATGCCCACTGTTACATATATGTAACGGCTTATAACTATCAGTTTAAATAACTTTTCAACGTCAATGGGTTTATATGCCTCAGTTGACATAGTGTTCCAAATTTAAAATCTTTAAGTTGCCTATATAACCGTTGGCATTGATGCGTTAATATTCTTACAATAAAATAATGTCAGAGAACATTCATATCTCCACTCCAAATTTAAATATAAAATTTAATAATTAGAACATAATAGAACACATCAATGTTCAATTTAAAAATTTGATTTTTTGAAGCAGATCAACTATTAAGGATCATAATAGAGTACCAGTGGTAAAAATAAAAGAGTTCCAATATTAAACAAAAATTTGTTCTATTTTATGTTTTCTGAAGCCAACATTATTGCCATTTATAAAACTTATATGATAATACCTTTCCAAACATTTCTAATTTTCTTTAAAAATAATTCTATATATTACAGGCGAACCTGGTGTTATGAAAGTAAAGTATAATTTAAAACTTGCCAAACACCTAATAATGTCGTTTAATATAAAAATTAAAACACGAGCAAAAAATCTTAAAAGTTCTTTTAAGAATATGATTTTTTTTCTTTCATATTTTATAAAAATGTCTTTGCTTGATATCAGTAATAAAATATCTAAAACATTGAACGTACAAGTAAAAAAAGAAAAAAACACACGAAGATTTTCTCATTAGACTTATTAAAATGTTAAGAAGGTAAGTGTGGCAAGACAGCCTAAAAGTAGACACCAATGTTTTACATTAGCAGCAATCTTAAGTAATACCTTTGGCAGGCTAACAGTAACAAACCAAAGTATTCATATACACCCATACACACACACGTTTATATATAAATTTAGAGTCTTATGCTTAGTCGCCGCAGGAATAAATTTTATAAAACTAATACGAATTGATTTATTACCCTTTTTCTTCATAAGCTTTTCGCTTATGACTTTAATGTTAATGGCAGAAAAAGTGTAAAGAAATCAGCCAGCCATCCAGCCAACAAACCAAACATTCAGTTATACCTTTGTGCCAGTTTCAATGGTATCTTAACAATGGCAAACATTGGGCTAAATAACTTAATATTTTTCTAAATTCATAATTTACCATTCCATATAGATTTTCTTTTAATATTATTATTATTATTTTTGCTCTTGCTAAGAAAAAACAAAAAACCTTTGAAAATATCTTAGCAAGGGTTGGAGTAAAAACAATAATATCTATAAGATAGCTAATGGTGGGGGGTAGGTGTTACTCTTGTAAATTGCTAAAAATGTTCTATGACTTTCTAATACATTTTGACAACAAGTACTCTGTTTGCTATTAAGTACACTGAAAGTAATGATAATCAAAAGACAAAGATATGCTGGAATACATACATACATACATACATTTGCCAAATAAATGCTATGAATCTTATAAAGGCATGTCAAAAAATATTTAAGACGTTTATTTAAAAAGCTACCAAATGTAACTTAAAACAAAAAAGGGGTGCTTGTTAAACACCCCTCTAATTTTAGCATTTATGAAAAAAAAGAAAAGATTATAATTCACCAGGCATTTAGTTATTTAACAACAAATGCTGTTCGTACAACAAAATCGAAATTTATTGCTGTTTAAGATATTTGAAATACTAAAAATAATCAGTATGAAATTCAAACATGTTTCAGAGATAAAAGAGTTTGTGATTTGTTAAAATTAACATTTAAAATAATTTCTTAAATAAGAAAACTAAAGAATTTTTTAAGAAACCACCACCACCACCATTATCAAACATTTATGGTTATTTATTTTTTGTGCTCATAATGCAATATTTCATTAAATAGGTATTAAATTTGTTAAAGGTATATAGACAGCAATAAATGTAATTTTTAAAATATTTTTGATTTATTTTTTTTTTTTAATGAAAAGAACTTTTTAAATTTTAAATAAAATTGTTTACTAAATTTAGAGCAAGAAAATTATACAAAAAAAAGTTGGAATTTGCCAGGCAATAACTGTGCAGTAAAAACTGGAGCAACGTACTATGGTCAGACGAAACAAAAGTCAACATAATTGGATATTACAGAAAATCTTTTGTACGTCGTCTTGCAAATGCTGAATTTGATCCAAAATATACCAAAAAACAGTTAAACACGATGGAGGTTCCATAATGCTATGGGGATTTTTTGGGCTTTTGGGCTTTGGTTCAATAGTTTGGATTCAGAGAAAAATGAATTTTTCTGACTATGTAGATATTCTCCAGAATAAAATGCTTCCATTTGCTGAGAATGAAATGCCACTAAAATGTAAATTCATGCAGGAAAATGATCCCAAGCATTCCGCTAGAAGCGACAAAACGTGGTTTTAGCAGAATGAGTGGCCGTCCAAATCACCGCACTTAAAGGATCAGTAAAGTGTTGATATATCATTTCCCGGAATTGGATTGAAAAATATTAATAACTATGATTAATACAAAATTTTATTTTTTGGTTTTATTTAAATTGGGTAATACTTAAAAGATCTAATTCGTCAATATTAGTTATAAATTTATTTTCAGAGATTGTTTATTTTTTTCTACATCCTATCAACGCCTAACATTATTTTGCAAAATTCCTTCAAAAGATTCATTATTTTTTTTCGAAAATGTCTCGGAATGTATTAAGGAATATCTTGATGATTGTAATTTTTTGTTTGGTGACAACCTTTTCCTAAGTTTAATCATAGTCTTATCTTTAGTATATTTTATAATTCAACATATATTTATCTTTAGTATATTATATATGTTGAATTAAAGAAATATTTTACTTATTTTATTCAGAAATTAACTTAGCTAATGGCTGCAATGAACAGTACGTTCATAAGTACATTGATTTTTCTTATTGAATGTTAATGTGTATTTTCCTTGAAACAACGAATTTGTACATAGAATTAATTGCCAATGAATGTATTTGTTGAAGATACAAAATTAAAAAAAAAAAAAAAATGTCCCGGTTTGTGATGCTAATTTTGATTTTTACATATTTTTGGCTAAAATTCTCACATAATACTTTAATCACAAAAATGACTTTTCCTTCTTAATTAAAAATAGAATCATAATGGGATTTTAATAAATTTATTTATAGAGTGATTTCATATCAAAACGGATAAAAAATAGACATTTTCGTATTTGATATCTCCGATTTCAACGAAATTCGCTACAAATATTAAGTTAAACAAATGTTACTCAAATCACCATATTTTTAGGAAAATGTCTTTGTTTTTAAAACTATACCAAAATTAACTTTTTATTTTCTACACTTTAGTATTTAGTAATAATTAGATTTTATTTTTGTCCATAACTCATAAACTAAATAAGGCTCCCACTTGAAATTTTATATCCATATGGAGAAAAGTTTTGTCAATCATATATATATTTTTTTTAGAATTTTAAAAATACCAGTTTTTGAGTTTTTTTTCGCCTTCTAAGAAAAAAAAACTGATTTGGTTTTCTCTAACTCACTTCTATGCGAACAATGAGTCGAACGACAAGTCGAAAGAAAACGTATAAAATTGGGTTTCTGTATTTCGAACGATAAGAACAAAAATGTCAAAATCAGTCACTTGCTATTTTACTTTCGACTGGTTGAATTTTTTTAATAAAATTAGGAAAAATGCTCACAAGGACATAAAAAAATAAAACAAAAACATGCGAACGAAAGCGTAGGAAATACAGAAACCCAAATTGATTCGAATTTGTTCGACTTGCTTTCGTTCGCTTTGATTTTCGTTCGACATACAGAAACAGGCTATAAATTTTAAAATTATCTTTAATGGATACCATTTCATCATTGAAAAGTAAGATATAGGATCAATATTATAATTTTATCAAAAAAATATATTAAAAAATATTTGCTTTTTAGTACATATTTCTCCTTTTTTTTAGCATATTTTTTACTGTATATTTAATGCGCTAAAACGCATATTTTTTGAGCACATTGTAGTTTCCTTTTTGGCATGATTTGTTCTCGCAATTATCGATCTTTTTCAATTTTTTATGTTTAATAAAAATGAATACACCCATTTCTTTAATTGAAAAATAATTAAATTTTATTTCCTTTTAGATTTCATACCTTTTTGCAAAAAATGCAAGTTATTACATATATATAAAACCTCACAATACTTCACTTTAAGTCCATGATTAAATTAGTCGTTTAGATTTTATCAACAAAATTAAATTATACATTGTACGTTAAAAATTCAAATACATAAAGCAAATAAAAATTATTATTTAAAAATATCTTTTATTTATAAATGACCAAGTAAAACGCGAAAATTCAATTATTTTAACAAAGTGTTTTTAGTTTTTGAAAAGCTATAATTAAAAACAAATTGCTTAGAGCGAATTTAAATATAAACAAATTTTAATAGAAAGATGGAGAAATTTGAAAAACAAAAACGGTATTGAGAAATGTGACCGATTATTCCAACCATTAATACATGTTCTAAACGTTTTTCTATAAACCACTATAAATAAGTAAATGATGAAATTATTAATTTTTGTTTAATAATTTCTTCTATACCATTAAAGAAATTGCTAGTTAAAAAATAAAAATAAAATAAGTTTTTTATATTGTTTTAATTCCGAAATTTTGTTATTTTGACTCTTTTATCTAAAAAGACCTTTCTCGTCCCAGCTAAATATTGCATAAATTACAAAATAAATAATACGTTTAAAACTTTTGTAATTCAGTTGATAAATGTTATTTTTCTATACTTTAATAAAATTTTCTAGTAATTTAATATAACAAACAAATAAATTAAGAATTTAGTTAAATAGATAATAAATTTAAAAGCAATAAGAATAATAATCCGCTTTTAAATTTCCCATTAATTTGCCACATTTTGTTAGTTAATTAGTTAAAATGTTTTATAAAGTAGAAAATAATAAAACAAAATAAAACAATTTTCTTCTAACCTCTACTTATTAACCTGAAATTTTTCATTTTAATTTTGTCAAATCCATTTACAGTTAAACGCATTAAAGCACGCAACTTTCTAAAGATACACGCATTAGGAACAACGAGTGCTGTTTTTATTAAATAATAAGTTTGGCTGACTGTACAACATTATGTGGAGTAAATAAAAAGGTAAAGTTTAAAGACCAAAATATGACCTCGTTGTCGCCATATTTTTTTTTTTTTTATATAGAAGAAACAAACAAATACTTATTCTGAAGTGGGTTTACAGGAGAAGATTGCGTGTTTATTATTAATATACTCGATAAATTGTTCCTACTTTTTTAACTACTTATACATAGGTACATACTTTTTATTATTGTTATTATTTTCATTTTTTGTTGCTATTGGTGTTATATGTATTTTTAAGGAACAGGATAATAAGAGTATAAAATTTACATTATGTGTTGGGGTATATTGTATATATTTGTATAAAAAGTAAATATAATTTAAATAAATGTCACATACAGACTTTCATATAAAAATAAATATAAATTGAATGTTAGGTGGATATAGGAAAAGATTTTATGATAAACTATTAGCTATTACTTATAAATGTGTATTTTTTTTGTATACATAGGTATTATATAAATATATCAATAATGTAAATTATTATATGTTTCTGTACTATAAGATTTACATAATCATATAAATAAAAATTCAATTTTAACTTTTCTTTTTTTTTTCGTGGAAAGTTTTATCATTTTATAAATTGCGTCAAAAACAATTTAAAAATAAAATTGAAAAAGTTTAAGTATCCTATGAATCGTATGAATTGTTATTCACTTCTTATTTGAATAAAAGTTTTTATTGTGCTAACGAAAAGTCCAAGGTCAACTTTTTTTCTTCACAGCATTTGATATATTTAAAAAATATACTATAAATATGGATTTTTAGCTTTTGAAAAATTTTCCAAAAATGCAACTGATGAAAAAATAATACATCAGGAATAAAAATTTAAATTTTGAGGAAAAAATTTTTTTCAGGTTTCAACCAAACCCAAATGGATAAGACGCCACAAATGCTGATGAAGAGTGTAGCGGCACAGAAAATACGTATGGCATTCTGCTAGTGTCTAATTATAGTTCACAAACTCTGCTTTGGAACCTCCAAACAGAATCATAAAGGCAATTTATGGTTGCAAACTTGTTTATGGTCCTTTAAGCTGGATGTCGGATAAAGTCACTATGTAACCATATCTTTAACAAAGTTTATGACGTTAGGTTCAACTTGCCCCAAATGTCTAGCGCTGCTAACTGAATTTCACAATATTGCGGGCGATATGTTTAGGTTTCAACAAAACCCAAATGGATAAGAAACTTCACAGAAAAAAAATAAAAGTCGATTTCAATTACGAAATTGCTCATATATTAATTATGAATTCATTTTTCTCCAATCATAAAAATCATAATTTTAATAACTATCGAAATTGATTTAATTATTACTTATTTTGCTTAATTAGATATAATGGGTTAAAAATTTTTGAAAATTCACTTAAATTTATTAATCGATAAACTTTTTACTGTGATTTTTTACGAAGATTTGATATATTAAAATGAAAGCTGTCAACACTGTTCCTACAGCTTTCACGTAAAAACGTAGAGCGACCTAATTTGATTAGGTTACTACGTTACATTTACATTTCCGGTACAGTAACGGAGTCTTTTTTAAAAATTCCTTTAAGTATGAACTACAAGTAATATGAAAATTATATATTTACATTAAATTTTAAATTTGAGATTTTTCAAAAAGCAGCAAAATATATGTACATATCACAGAAAAAAGTCACCAAATTAACAAAAATATATGAAATAAATTATTTTCATATATTTTTGTTAATTTGGTGACTTCATTAAAAAACTTGCTCAAATTTGCACCTTTCACCAAAATGATTATATCAATTAATAAAAATAAAAATCAATTAATTAAATCAATCAAGTAGATAATTGAATGAATTAAAAATCTGTATAGGAAATAAAATCATAACAAAATTTATTTTTTATTTTATTTTTAATTAAATATATTTATAAAATTTTTATACAAATTTTAATAATTGTGTTAATTGAAAAAATTTCGGTAATAATTTTTTCTGTGTATCATTGCTACGATGAAGAAGACCTATAAACTATGTATAATTTAAGTAACAGAAAACTCCAACAATAAAAAAAATACCTAAAAATCCAATTTTAATCCTTTTTACTAAACGAAAAGTAAATTTTTTTCAAAACTATCATATACGAAATAATTTTATTATTTTATCAATGCGACAAGATTGGATTAAGTTTTGTGTGAAATTAAATTTAAAAATAATCCTCTAGTTTTTATTTTAAAATACAAATAAATATATACTTGAAAAGTAAAAGTCCTTCAAAAGTGAAATGAAAGTAAACAAATAAACCAAAAATATCAATATGCAATAAAATGTTATTAGAATTGCAGTTTACACTTTATAAATGTTTCGCTTTCATTTCCGTTTCCGCTATACGTTTACAACTAAAAATTCACACATATGCACAAGTAAATAAAAACAACTATGTTTTATATTTTTTCTTATTCCTTATATTTTATCTATATATATATATATATATTTTTGTAATATTTTCTATTTTATGTTCATGGTAGTTGTTATTATTATTACTATTGTTATTGTATGCATGTAAACATGTCAAACACACCTGAAATGTCAGTATGAAGTATTTTTTATTTTTTATTTATTTATTAACGTATGAATTGTTCTATTTCTGTTTATATGTATATACATATGTATGTGTATGATCATAAATATATTTATTCTTGCGTAAATAAAAATTTAATTTTATCTATAAAATAATTTTTTATTATTTATTTTTTCTGCATTTTTTTAATATTTATTGTTCTATAGTAAAACAAAGCCGCAAAAATGTTTACAAAAACTCTTTTGCAGATGTTTAAAAATAATTTTCGTTTTTAAATTGAATTTCTATAAATAAAAGTTTATTGCATAATAAGTAATATATTTTTATATCTTTCATAATATTGTTTTGTTGACAAGAATTTATTGAAATTTCAAAATTTTTTCGTTTATTTATAATAATTCCAATGAGAGATGAGATAAAAGTTTTTTAATTGATAGCTGTAAAATTATAATTGAAAGCTTAAGAAACTTTAGTTCACATATGTATGTATTATTAAGTAAAAATTTTCATGAAAAAAAATCAATGTTTAAACTTTTTTAACGAAAAATAGTGTGACCGAAAATTAAAAGAATCCAAATTCCCATCTTTCCCCAAATTTACTACATTCTAAGACATTGTTTCTCTAAAATTTCGTGGGCTACATCAAAATCAAAATAAAGTACAATATAAGAAAGTCTTAGAATGGACCGATCCTTATTAAGGACCCAGCAAAAACTTTGCTTTCCTGGTAAAATAGCAGGTATAATTGGAAATAAATGAGTATTGTACTTGGGACCCTATTAGCTAGTCGTTTTTAATGACTAACGTCTTACACAGTACACTTAATATTTAAAGCTCTCACTAATATTTAAAGCTAAAAAACTTGTTTTAGCATAAAATATATTTTTAAAACATTTTGTTAAAAAGACGAATAGCATCAGAATGGGATTAAAGCGGCAAAATTCTGGTTGCTAATCCTGCGCTCTAGACAACTGTGATAGTAAATTACTCTACAATTATACTATTGAGTACTTATTTATGTAATGTAGAGAAGGCAAATAATAATGATGCCTACTTTCTAAGAAAGTACTTTAATAAGTAGTTGTCATTACCGAAAACCAAAAAGTTTTTGCTGGGGATTTATACTTCTTAGATATGTCCTACTTGAACTGTTATTTTTATATTATATTTTATTTTAAACTTTTTTAAAAAATGTCCACCTTCACAAATGTGTGATTAATTCTTTGAAATATCTGTCCGTTTTTTTCCATTTTAAATTTTACGTTCATAATACTTTTGTTGACATCGTTCACAGTTATGGAGGATGTACGGATACAATAATAACAAGTAATAAATACAAAGGTATAAAATACCGTAATAATTTCAAACTACAATAAATGGAAATATAATCTGCTAAAAAAAAGTATTATGCAACCAACAACAATAAAAAAGTATCATAGTTTTCTTGCAAATATAGGGCGTTAAATAGTTATGCAATATCATGTTCCAAAAATTGCATATTTTACATTTTTATGTATTTTTATTTAAAATGTTTTCTTTATTTATGGTTTTTATGTATTACTTATTTTTACCGCAAATTTAAATTGATATTTTTTTAAATATTTAAATGAAACACAGATATTGATAAAACGAAATTATCTTTTTGTGAAATATTTTTGTTTTTTAAACTGTCTTTTCGTAAATGTTTTTGAGATTTTGATAAATTGGTATTTAGTAATTAAATTTCAATCAAAGGATATTTAAAATTCAGCATGGCTTATATGACGTGTCGAGCCTTTTTTTTGTTTCTGAGTTTATATTGGACCTAGATTAAAATATCATTCGTGTACTTGTATTAACTGAATAATAAAAGCATAATATTGCAGAATATTACATCGATACTAAGATTCACATGTATTTATGTACTTTTTGGTGAATCCCGAAATTGGGTCTTATATGGAGCTATGGTCAATTATGGACCGATCTTAATGAAATTTTGCGGGTCACTTATACTTATATAAATGTAATATGTATCGAATATTAAATTAATATTAACATTTTTATGAGATTTATGCACGTTAAACTGATTTTCGGAAGAGTGGTTTATATGGGAGCTATGGTAAATTATGGACCGATCTTGGTGAAATTTGGCACAAAGATTTATGCTTAAAACTTATTTATGTCAAATTTCTTTAAAATATTTCAATTAAGGTATGTTTGAGTTTTAAAACTCTATTCCGGGAGAACATTTGTATGGGGGCTAGGTAATTACGGCGATCCATCTTTGGAAATATTGCACACTAATAAAACTTATATGCAAAATTGCATTAAATAATGTTCCATACTTTTATGTGGGATGTGGATAGTAATATTCCGGAATGAACTTATTTTTATATGGGCTAGGTGAGTAATCAATGGCCCATCCATGACCAAATTCAATATCATACTGTGTACCAAATTTCAGTCAAATTATCCTCTAAAATTGCTGACCTCGTTACTTTGTCCCACCCAAGCTCTTTACAATGGACAGCCAGCCAGCTAAACCAGACGGACAGACAT
>MINK01188597.1:2373-13250 GCA_001735545.1 Phormia regina
CTATAAAATAGTCTATAGTCTAGACTATAAAATAGTCTATAGTCAAAACTATAAAATAGTTTATAGCGTAGTCTATAAGCAAAACTATAAAATAGTGTATGACCTGGTCTATAAAATAGTCCATAAAATAGTCTATAATACAGTCTAGACTATAAAAATGGTCTTTAATTTAAACTATAAAATAGCTTATAGTCTAGAGTATAAAATAGTTTACAATCTAGACTATAAATAGTCTACAGTCTATAAAATAGTCTATACTCTAATATAGTATAAAATAGTCAATAAATTACATTTCTTTAACTTATTTTCCATATTTAAATGTTTTCATAGATACCAAATACTTGTGTAAAAAGTTCAAACTTTTGCTTAAAGTTTAATAAAAGCTTGACCTCTTCTAGCCAAATTAAGCAATTTTTTCATACATTGTGTTATTAAAGTTTTCTAAAAACCTTTTGGCATAATAAACAAATTTAGTTATTTACAAAATAGCACCTTTCTGTGAAGCTTAATAAAATTTCACAACAGTTAAATTTAGATCAAGCTTCAAATCATGCTATATTGATGACTACACGCTTGTGAATATAATAAACCCAATAGATGGAAGAAGTTAATTTAATATGCAGCTGCAACAATTATTAATAATAGAGTGCATTATGCAGACATAAGGTGCACAAAGTATGTATATAAGGTAAACGGATGTGAGTATAGATTTTATCAAACAGAGATGGATAATTGAAATTGTTAAGTAAAGAATATAGCTATTTGAAATTTCAAGTAGCACAAATTTTTTATATTTATCAAAGGATTCAAAGGATAAAGATAATATTTTAAGAATTTAAAAATATCTACAATTATTTAA
This sequence comes from Phormia regina, assembly GCA_001735545.1. Taxonomy (NCBI): domain Eukaryota; kingdom Metazoa; phylum Arthropoda; class Insecta; order Diptera; family Calliphoridae; genus Phormia; species Phormia regina. The sequence continues at coordinate 3,233 of MINK01188597.1, forward strand.
AAAGTGATTTAATTTCCAATCCCAATTCTTTACATTTAGGATACTTCAATAAATGTATGCAGTTCCTATAATTACATTCAAGGCACATATACACTTATTGCTACCTATGGTTAAAATTTCATAATGAAAGGGCCTGCATAAAGGCCTATAATGTATATTGAAAGTAATATGTTAATCAACAGACAAAGATGTTATTTAGGATAATAGATTAATTTAAATGTAACTTAAGTTATTAGAATATATCATAAACAAAAGATTAATGATAGAATTGTTAAAATTTATTTTTCACACTATGAGTTCAATTAGAGTAAATGAGATATGTAATAATTTGGAGCTAAATATAAACTTAATATCCAACAATTGTCTATATCAGGCGCGAATCCAGCTATTATTTGGAGAAGGAAAATAAAGAGGTTAACTACAATTTCCTTAACTAATGATCTTAATAAGATTTTTATTTGGGAGGAATCCTTTCCCCCTCCCTAAATAAATAAATAAATAAATAAATAAATAAATAAATAAATAAATAAATACTAAAAAATCCCAGTACGGGAAAAAAATAAAAAAAATATATATTTCTTTCATCAAAGCTCGCACAGTGGTCCCAAAGTGGAATTTTTTGGAAATAATTCTGTACTTTAAAAACTGCTGGATGTATTTGAATAAAATTTCTCCTAGACAATCCTGCAGATGTACTGCAATCAATTTGGAGGAGAACAGGTTCGTAGCGGGTTTGGGGACGACGAGTGGACCTCCAAATTTGGTCACTTCGGGTATAAAATTTTAAAAAGAAATCGTAAAAATTTCATTTATGATTTGACTGAAAAAAATTTTGCACACAGATAATCATCATAATGGTGATTAGCACCATTATGATGATTTTTGGATACAAATTTCACCAAAAAAGTTTGTTAATATTTTTTCATCTTTTCGAGACAAAATAAATCAATTTTACATATTAATTCTTTAATGTAAACAGAAACAATTATTATAACGTACAGTGGTTACAAAAGACATTTTTTTGGAAATAATTTTATAACTTTTGAAACGTTGGAAAAAATAAAAACTTGAAGCGTATTTTTTGGGAGAATAGTGCACATATTTAAATAGGAATAAAATTTAAAAGAACGAAATTTTTTCATTGAAATTTGTATGTAATATAAACAAAATTGTTGTAAAATTAAATAATTAGAAAAACTCCCACTATTTTATATGAAAATACCCAAAATACCAATCCGGAAAAAAACATTCTTCAAAAATTTGCAACTTTCATTAAAGTTGTTACACTGTCATTACAAGAAACGTTGGACAAAAAGGATTTTCTCAGAATATAGCTTACCATATGGAGTTATTTAATTAAAATAATTTTATGTTGATCTTTACTTTGAAATTGAAATATATCTGAAATTATAGAATACTTTTAAAAAAAATTTACCTCATTAACCTCAGGACTTATTTCCAAAAAAGTAGAAAAGGTCAAAGCGAAAAATCAAACTATTGAATAATTCAGACTTTAATATCTTTGGATAAAAAAATTAGTTTTCTTTATCCTAAGAAGTATTTAAAGAAATATAAAAATTTTGAAAATCCAACTTCATTAGTAAAAGCTATGATTTTTTGAAAATTTTACTTACTCGAGATAGTCAATTTTGACACCTTATAGCTTATCTCATGTTATAACAGACTGACTACAAAATCATTTTTCTAAAAGCTTAGGTCCTCCTTTACAATTCTTCCATAGATTTTAATTTAATCCTTGAATTAGTTTAGGAGATACTAGTTTATAACCATTAAATTTGCGTATGACCCCACAGTGCACCAACAAAAACATTTAAATATTCTGTTATTTCTTAAACAATTTTTGTTTAACAAACATTTAAAGAAAATAAATTTAACCAACCATATAATAAGAAATACTATAGAAAATAAAAACAAAAATTTCCTTTAAATAAAGTTTTACTCTGTCACGTTAAAAAACAGCAAATTTCAAAGCAAGAAAATAAGCGCTTAGTATTATAGATGACTAAGGAATTTAAGGACATAATACTGCATCTACCAAAAGGAAATGAAAAATTGAAATGCTGCTATCAGGAAAACAAAATTTAAGTTTTAATTATTTATTATGCTGCTTAAAATATCTTAAAGATCTAATAAAGTTTTATAACAAAACAATTTCTTTTACTAACATTTCTTTAACGACTCCTTTTTATATCCTATAATTTTCAATTAAAATTTTTATATTTTTCTTTTGTTATTTATACTTTTTTTCTCATTAACATTAAATTCAATTAAAAGGTTAATCAACTTATTTAGTTGTTTGCTTTTAAATTTAGTTTTATATCTTTTAGAATTTCATGGAAAACAAAGAGAAACTTTTACAAAGAGTTGGATGCTTTTGAAAAGCAATAACAGCCATAAGATAATAATTGAAGTTCATTGACAATGACGTTTGTATTAAAAAAATTATTTGCCATTAATAAGGACTAAAACAACAACACAAAACAGCAGCCATGACGCTATTAGTGCTGTTATTACTACTACTACTAATGATAGTGATGATTTTTTTGCTGATTGTACTGGAGTAATTAACAGAAAAAGAAAAAAAACTACTAAAACACAAGAAATTAGTAAGATACAAAAGAGATAAAATATAATTACTACAACAAAGGTTAAAGAAAAAATACTGCAAGGATATCAAAAGCAAACTAAAGGAAAGATGTTAACTATATAATAACCTCGAGTTAAACACTACAATAACACAAAAATTATTGAAAATAGATTAAATATTTTTCTCAGAATGTTTAAAGAAATTTTCTTGGAAATTTTAAAGATGTATAATTACAATTTATTTTATTTTTTATAACAATTTATTTAATTTTTGTTACAAAATAGATTTTTAATTAAAATTAAACTCCTTGAACAGTTTTGTAACAAATGTCTTACAAACAATAATTTTTTTTTTAATAACTAAAGTTCTATTAAAAATAAAATCTAGGACATAAAATTATGAAACTCATACAGAAATACAGAACATTGAAGCAAATTACATATGTAACACAAACACGTAAAAGCTACAGAGTTAAATATTCAAGGATACAAATATATATCATACTGACATATTAAAACATCTGTTAAAAAGGAAAATTATCTCTAGAAAGGAATATGAAATCATGACTACATATGAAACTATTAAGATATGTATGCATCTTTATTACACTAAAATTAAAAAAAAAAAAAAAATCATTATAAATTGTATCATAATCTATTTCATAATTCTGGTGTCTATAAGATGCGATAGGGCAGAAGATGAAAAATTTTTAGAAACTAAATTTGTCACAATTCTTATCGTCAACTAATATGGACTTTCCCGGCAGCGGTGAATTAATTTCTATAGTCTCTGAGGTAATGGCCAATTTTTAGCCCCCCTAGCTGGCATCTGCTGAGGAGTCTGTTAAGAATCCTAAATCAATTAAAATAAAGAGTTTACACACAAATTATTAGCAAATGATCTATTTACTTATTAAATTCTATTTATAAAATATTCGATCTATTGTCAAGTCCTATGGATCCTTCTATTTGTTAGTCTATGATTAATGCCATAGTCTTATAGTAAAATTAATGATGCTGGACTATGGTTTAATTTAATGATCTTAGCAATATGGTTCTTAAAATTTGGTCTAGTCTAGTGGTTTATTTGATGTAATCACTAGTCCTATTTGTTCTATCTATGAATAAAGTGCTACGTGTCATTAGTTTATTGCATCCTCTTTTTATAGCTGGTAATATTCATGATTATAGACTGTTCTACACAAGCTTATAGTCTAGCCTTTAGTTTTACATCTATGGGTTTAATTTATAAATTGAACCCTATGTGTCTATTTCTATGGCTTTTTTCAATATTACTACTCTAATAAGTCTCATCCTAATGGTCTAATCTTACAGATGTCTAGGTTTACTGGTTTTTATATTTACGGTATAATCTCATGAATGCAAGTATATAAGTTACTAGTTTAATGATTAAGTCTATGGCCTAGGTGGCATTAGTCCTATTCTCCTGGTTTAAGTCTGTAGTACTCCCTAATTGTCAAGCATATGGTCATGGAAAGCCTAATAGGTCTATGTTCTAGTTTATTATCTAGCTCTTTGGTATCTTTTAAGTTCCACGTCCTATTGGTCCTATTAGCCTAGCCAAATAGAATAAAGTTTTTTGGTATACGAACTACATGGTTTAGCCCATGGGGTCTAAATCTATGCGTCTATCTCCTATTTGTTAAGTTTATGGTCTAATTTATTATCTAGTCATTTGTCTAGTCTAGACAATTGTCTTTTCTATGATATTGTTTATATCCTTATTTATGGTCCTTTTTATGGCCTAGTCTATCGTTTGATAAATGTTCTATTTAATGATCTATTCTATGATCTAGTATATGATCTATAACATAGTCTACTGTCTAGTCTGTGGTCTAGCCTACGATTTAGTCTATGGTTTAGTTTATGGTATAGACAATTGTATTCCCTATGATATTATCTATAGTCTTATATATTCTATGGTCAATTATGTGGTTTTCTCTATGATCTACTTAATGGTCTAGACTATGACCGAGTCTATGATCCAGTCTAGTCTATGTTCTGGTCTGTGGTTTACTCTGTGATATAATCTATGGTCTACTCTAAGGACTTTTCTATGGATTAATCTACAGTTTAATCTATTAATTGATTAAGTTTATGGTCTAGACTATAGTTTAAACTATGATATAGTCTACGGTTTAATTCATAGTCTCGGCTAAGTTTTAGTCTATAGTTTATTCTATTGTCTAATCTCTAGTCTATTATATGATATATTCAATGGTCTAGGCCATGGTCTATTTTAAGGTCTTATCTATGCTCTAATCCATGGTCTAGTCTATTATCTCGTCTATGATCTAGTATATAGTCTAGTCAATGATTTAGTCTATGGCCAAGTCTACGACCAAGTTTACGCTTTAGTCTACGATCTAACCTATGATATAGTCAATAGTCTATTCTATGATCTAGTTTATTATCTAGTGAATAGTCTAATCTATGGTATAGCCTCTGATTTAGTTTACGGTTTAGTCTATGGTCTAGTCTATGGTCTAGTCTACAGTCTAGTCTTTAGGTTTAGTTCCTATGGTTGAATCTATGGTCTAATCTATAGTATACTTCGCCCTATTCTTATAGTCTAATGCTATTCCTAAGGTTTTGTTCAATGCGTTTAATTCTGATAGTGTAAATCACTTGATCTATCTATTCATTGTTCTATGGTTTAATCTATGGTGTAATCTATTCAAGTCTATTGTCTATTCAATGACTAAGTCTATGGACTAGTCTATGGCCCAAACTATGATCTAGTCTACGGTCTTGTTTATAGTCTAATCTATGATTTAATCTATAGTTTAGTCTATGATCTAATCTCTGGTCAATTCTATGATCTATTCTGTGGTCTAGTCTATGGTATACTTTAAGGTCTCATCTATGCTCTTTCATGATCTAGTCTTTTATCTAGTCTATGGTCTTGTCTATAGTCTAGTCAATGATTTAGTCTATGGCCTGGTCAACGATTTATTCTATGGTTTAGTTTAATATCTAGTCAATGGGCTAGTCTATGAAATAGTCTATAGTGTAGCCTATGGTTTAGTTTATGGTTTAATCTATGTACTAGTCTACTATATAGTCTATGATCTAGTCTATGAACGGTATACTCTATGGTTTAGTTTATGTTTTAGTCTATAGTATAGTCTATGTCGAATGCCTATGGTCTAATGTATGATGTAGCCTATGGTCTAGTCTATGGCTTAATCTATGGTCTAGTTTACGAACTGGTTTACGGTATAGTCTACAGTCTTGTTTGTGATCTAGTCTACGACCTAGTCTTTGGTTTAGTCTATAACTTTTGCTCTGTTTCTTGTCTAGTCTATGCTTTAGTGTAGATGTAGTATATGGTCTATTTTATATCTAGCCTTTGTACTAGTCTTTAGTTTCACAGTCTCTTCAATGGTCTATAGTTTAGGGTGTAATTTGTCGTCTATTCTATGTTTGATTCGATGGTCTATTCGAGAGTCTATTTTATCATTTAAATCTATTATTTACCTGTGTAAACCCATTACATATACTTAATATTTTATATATATATATTACTCATACGTTACCTATAAAAACAATATGCTTCTCATACAAAATACTCAATTACCAATACAATTTCTAACCCATTTCAAATCATATTATCAACACTCTAGCAAAATCTAACAAAGTTTCTTCGTTTTCCCCTTAAACCTTTCTATAGCTATAAACTTCATAAAACTAACGATTTTAGTTCCTTTTCCTAATACTCAATAACTCAACATAAGAAGTTTTGTTACAAAAAAGAAAAAATCCTACATGCCACATAAACTTGTAAGAAAAAATTATTATTGGCAAGAATATGTTTTCCAGAAAAAGGTAAAAAAGTTATTTGTTGCTCAAATATAGGTAAAAAGAAGCAAATTGAAAAAAAAAGCTTGTGAGTGCACAAAATTATCACACGTTTGCTACCAATAACTCTCTTGAAAGACGTGTAAGAAAAGTATTTTCTTTTTTTACTTTATTTTATTATTTTTATACTTAGAGCTACATTCGGTGTTAGTAGTTTAATTCTAGGAATGATCATAAAGACTTAAATACCACTGCAAATATTTTATTTACAGGAAAAAAATTGTTGTTTTAGTTTCAAATGAAATTCTTTGAAATTTCTCGTTTATTTAACTGATTGCACTTAAATCTACTATGCTCACTACAAATTCTTTATCACTTCACTTTAATTTTTTTCTTTTTACTTTTTCTCTATTTTTCATTTCTGTAAATCTACTTCCTGTTGATCAAATTGTTTCTTTTGTAAGTAAACACGAAGCAAATAAACTTAAGGTAAGAAAAAAAATTGTATTTCTACTTTTCAACTTTCATTTACTGGATATCGAAATAATGACAAGATGCAATTGCTGGCAAAAACTTAAGCTACTTTTAAGAAACTTAAGAGAAAACATTATATTTAAAAAAAAGAAAGACTGATGTCTGATTTTATTATATATTCTTCACACACATACATACAAAAAAAAACTACTTACTTTGTCTATAAAAATCTTTTGCAGGCAGGCAGGCAGACTAACGGCAGGATATTAACATGCACTTGATACATGACTCAAGCGAAATAAATGATGTTTAAAAGAAAAACCTGAGAATTTTCTATTGTTAATAACACCAGGGAAACTGAAAATGATTTAAAGGAAAACAAATTAAAAATATTTTTCATTTTAAGGATTTTATTCATATTACAATGAGTATTAAAATAATAATAGTTTTTAAGCAAAAAAAATAGNNATATAAAATTTATCAAAATCATTTCTATATACTTCAAGGAAAATAAAGGTTATCTATATATATAAAAGAGTAACGTTACTGACTGACTGATTCATTTTCCCACAGCCCAAACAGCTGAAGCTAGAGCCCTTAAAACTCTTAATGAAAAATGTGTACTAAATCTTAAAATTTTGGGGAAATAGTTGTGAAAATCATTCTATTTTCCTGCCCCAAAAGCTTGAGCTGGATACGCGCCTTTCCCAACCTAATAATGATGCAAAAAAAGTTGAATAGTTGTCGTTATTTATTTAAAAAATAATTGGACACGTGTCTGCTACTTTTTTGAAAATCAGCAGTTTTAGGAAGAAAACGAGTAAAAATTGTAGTTTGGTACTTTTTTTTCGCACCATATGTATCTTTGAAACCAATCAACTTACAAATAAAATTTATATCGTATTCATAACTTATTAAAAAATGAGAAATACAAATTTCGTACTTTTTAGAAATTTAAGGGATAAAAATCGTAACTATTTTTGGTACTTTTTTCATAAAACATTTTCTTTTATATTAAATATAATATTCATATGCGGGTTTTAATATGGGATACTACATCGATGGGTGAAAAAGTACCAAAAAAGGAGTAAAGGCGGAAAATTGCATTTATTCAAACTTAATAATTAAACATACATTAAACTTAGAAACATAAGACTAAGTAAGGTACTTAAAGATATATGAGTCCAGTGAGTAAGAAATCAAATAGGGATTTTTTTTATTTTTTTGTTCTTCTAATAGTACTTTTTTGAATTTTCTGTAATTTTTTATAGTTATGAACCTATAAAACCTGAAATAGGGAATGTGTGGTCAAAACAGTACCATTGAAATAACGAAAAAGTACTTAGAAACATAAAATTTGGGATATGTGGTCTTTATTTAATAAGTCCTAAATGGAATGTNGAATCCATTAGAGGAGATTTTATGGTACCTTTTTGTTTTGATGGTATCTTTTTCGTTTATATGATGGTTTAAAGAATTTCGAAGTCAGTGATTCCATGTCAAAACGTATTCCATGTCATGTTGACGCGCAACGACGGGACAATCAACTCGTATATAATAAAATACAATTGAAAATTATTCATGATTGTTATGAATAAATATAATTTTTGATAGTATATGTTTGAATTGGTTGGTTACCTCATTTCTTTTACTTCGTTTCGTTTTTTATTTTCTTGGCGGGTTAAATTTTTTGAAAATAATATATATATATATTTTTTTTTTGAAAATTCGTGATAATTTTACTTTTTGATGTATTATGGTTCCAGCAGGCGCGGATCCTGCTTAAGATTTTAGGAGAGGAAATAGAATAAATTTCTTATCTATTTCCTTAATTGGAATGATTTAATACAGATTTTTCATTGGAACCGCGCCTGGGTTTTAGTAGTCCAAAAATCAGTCAATTTTTTTTTTATTTTTTATGTAAAATTCTACACTTTTTCAGGCGTTTTTCCACATAATCATAACTCAAAAAATTTTCGTCCGATATTATTTAAATAAATTTAGAATAATTTATATTTTCATATCTTTTAATCCTTTTCTTATGTGGAAGCAACCAGTAAGAGTTCAGTTCTAGTTTAGTTCTCGTTCAGTTCTTGTTCAGTTTTAGATCAGTTCTAATTCACTTTTGGGTCTGCATTTAATCAGTTCTAGTTATCATCATCTAGTTTCATTCTAATTTAGTTCTAGTTCATTTCTATTTCAGTTCAGTTTTAGTTCAGTTCTAATTCAGTTCCAGTTCAGCTATAATTTAGTTTATCTTAGTTCAATTAGTTCTATTTCAGTTCTAGTTCAGATCCAGTTCAGTTCTTAGTTTCAAATCTTTGCTAGTTCTAGTTCAGTCTCAGTTCTATTTCAGTTTCTAGTTCAGTTCCAGTTCAGTTCTAGTTCATTCTAGCTCAGTTCTAGTTCAGTTCTAATTCAGTTCAGGTTCAGTTTTATTTCTGTTCTAATTCAGTTCTAGTTCAGATCTAATTTAGTTCGAATTATTTTCAGGTTCAGTTTTATTTCTGTTCTAGTTTAGTTCTAGATCAGTTCTAGATCAGTTCTAGTTCAGTTCTAATTCAGTTCTAATTCAGTTCTAGTTCACTTCATTTAATTTTGAGTCAATTCAGTTCATTGGTACTTAAGTTCTAGTTAAGATCTGGTTCTTTTTTTATAAAATTCTAGTTCAGTTCTTGTTGATTCAATTCCAGTTCAGTTCTACTTCAGTTCTTGTTCAATTATATTATTCAGTTCTAGTTCAGCTTTATTTCAGCTTTATTACTGTTTATAGTTCAGTTTTAATACAGCTCTAGTTCAGCTTTAGTACAGCTCTTGTTCATTTCTAGTTCAGTTGAAGATCACTTTTAGTTCAGTTATAGTCAGGTTCTTATTCGGTTCCAGATCATTTTTGGTTTAGTCCTATTTCCATTTTGAATTTGCTCTAAATTAATTTAGTTCTAGCTCTTTAAGTTCAAATTTTTCTGAAAGGGATTCCTTCCCTTTGTTTTCACTAAGGTACATAAATATTGCCTACAGGTAACTTTATAAATCTTGTATTTTTTTCTTGTCGTCTAAATTATATATAATTTTTTTTTTACTTTTTCCTATGAAACTGAAGGAAAAAGATGTATAT
>MINK01188605.1:7378-19381 GCA_001735545.1 Phormia regina
CCTTTAATATCAACATCTTTAATTCATTATATTCGTTTTAGTCAGAGCTAAACTTTTGCTTGTATTGTTGAGTTATTTTTTTTAAAGTTTGATCGCTAAATCAAAAATAAAATGGCTAAAATGGCCGGAAAATGCCTTTATTGACATTACTTGATTCTCTTTTCACCGTAGTGTAAAACAGAGCTGCCGGATGTTGCTATTAATAAATCTTTAAGCTGCCAATTGATATACCCTACACCACCATTGGTGGTTGGGGTATTATTTTTAAAATAAAACTGTATTTGAAAAAATATTTAAAAAATCATAAACATTTTGACTAAATTAATTGAAATGATTATTTAATAAATTATTTATTTACAACCATATAAACCTGGCTATGCCTGGATATACAATAATAATAAAATTATGCATTAATAGATTCGAAAATCTATAAAGAAATGTATAACCAACATTTCTATTCCCTAATCGATGTTAAATACTAAAAGCTGTTAAGATCTGGTGGCGCAAAAATGATTAATGTATTAGACAAATATGGCAACTTCATTAAACATAAATGTTTATGTCAGTAAACAAAAAAAAATGTCGTTGCCACTATGTACAAGTAATTTGTCAAAAGTAATCGGTATTTTCTTTGATATTGCCACAATTTCTAAAATGTTAATTTTAATTTACAAGGAAGTTGTAATAACGAAAAGTTTGAAAGTTCACTTTAATTAAAGTTATCTTTTACAATTACGAACATTAAAGGCAAGATGTAATAATGGCCCTTAAATTAGTAAACTTTTTAAAACCCAAAAACCAAATATTTTGCAGAGCAAAAAAACGAGTATAGCAAAAANNTGAAAATGTTAATTTTAATTTACAAGAAAGTTGTAATAACGAAAAGTTTTAAAGTTCACTTTATACCTCACTTTAATTAAAGTTACCTTTTAATATTACGAACATTAAAGGCAAGTTGAAATAATGGCCCTTAATTGTAGAAAAAGAAAATAAAATTTTCAGCTTCTGCGGCTAAAAAAAGAACACTGAACTACTAAGGGATACAGTAAAAAAACGCAAAAAAAGTATCATAAATTTGAAATATGCACAGAGTATGGAAAAACATTTATTTTTAAACTGTTTTTTTGGTTAGAATAATTATAGGATGCACACATTTAAAAAAACTTATGTTGCCTGTTTCAAATTGTTTACACCATCTCTGGTCCTTTCAGTTTTTACTGAAAATTTTAAAAATAACGGAAAGTATTTAGGAGTTTTTGCTGCTATTTTATTAAAATTAATTCATCAAGCAATTTCATTTTAATGATATGTTTTGAAATATTTCTAATAAAAGTTAGTGTAAGCCCTCAAAAGGATAAAAAATCGAAGACCTTCCAGGGTTAATATTTCATAAATTTTTGTTTCTTTTTTTCTGCCAAAAAATATAAAAATAAAAAAACTTATCTTATCTTAAATATTTAATATGATTTCATTTAGAAGTTATGTGCAAGACAACACACATATGTACTTTATTGGATAAATAAATAATTTAACTCAGATAATTTTTGTGAGCGTATTAAAAAAAATTATTTAATTTTTAATCTATTATTTTGAACATTGATGATCATGATGACAACAATTGAAAAGCATTTTTTTTCTTTTTTTTTTTTTTGCCAAATCAAATATTATTTCAATTAGATATTTAATAAAGAAAACTACGTATATAAACGTTTATGTATATATTTCATTTGTGCAAATATATTGGAAAAAAAACAACACACCAATTCAAATAATGATATAATTAATAAAGGGTGTGTTAAAAAGAGATACGTATTAATAAAAAGAGAAATTTGAATATCAATATTAAACAAGATTGCAATTGTAAATTGCCTTGTTGTCTCTTTTTGGTGGTACCAAAGCAGAGTTTGTGTACTATAATTAGACACCAGCAGAATGGAATACGTATTTTCTGTGCCGCTACACACTTCATCACCATTCGTGGTGTCTTATCTATTTGGGTTTCGTTGAAACCTAAACAAATATGTTGTAACAATTGACTCATTTTATTTTTCTATGAAGCAAATAAAAAATGTAGTCAAGAAAACCAAATACTAGTTATAATAAACAAAAATTTGTTGAGTTAATTAATCTAATATTAAAACAGCTAAAGCAAAATTTTCTTATAAATCTGAAATTTATTAAATATTTTTTTAGTCATAATTTTTAACATTTCTCTTTCCATAACCCTTTTAAAATCAAATATTTATTATAACAAAAAAAATTTATTAAATAAAAAATACCCATAATAGTTCCATTACGTAATTGTAGTTTTAATTACCCCAAAAAAACCCCTTGAATTAATACACAAACAAAAACAATTAGCTGATAATAAATAGTTAACTTAAATAGAATATAATATATGATTAATGTTTGTTAATAATATCGGTTATAGTAAAATTATCTTCTAAAGAGCCTAGATCCTAGACGTATGAATATATTTAACAAATGTTAAGTATTTATCTTTTATGGCCAGTGTCTCTTAGCCAAAAAAAAAATGCCAGCAAACAAAAATAATAGAAATTCTTAGACAGATAAGATTGTTTAAACAAAATATTAATAAATTATTTTATTTATTTATTTGATTTTGTTTTTTTGTATTTAGCATTTGTGCGGTCATTCCTTTTCTATCGATATAAACGTCATTAAAATTGGAGAATGGCCAATATGTATGTATATAAATACAAAAGTTTCAAATTAATCTAAAAAGATCAGACTGAACATTTTTTAAGGAATAGGCTAATTAATTCTAAGAATTTTCTTTATTATTATTTTTGTTTTTAATAAGAAATAAAAAATAAATTTATAAACCGATCTTTTTGAATTTTAATACCAAAATTCCCCAAAGAATTTCCGATGCTATAATATATATATTATATATGTCAGTTATCGGTGGGCTTTATTAACGCCATTTCAACCGACACATGGAGGTGATGGACATGATCATTATTTCTTACAAGAATCTAGAAAATAAAAACTTTTTAGCTCTCCGACTTTGGAAATTGTGGAAACGATAAACGAAATGACAAACTTCTATATACCCTTTACACCTGTGGTGAAGTGTATAAAAATACGCAGAAAAAAAATTATTACTGCACAGAAAAAATTATTACCGTCTTTTTTACTATTAACTCAGTTGTTTAATTTTGCATCAAAATTTAATAAATATGTTCAAGAAAAAATAAAATAAAAAATTAATTTTGGTACGATTTTTTTCCATTACACATTTTTAATTCATTCAATCATCTACTTGATTGATTTAATTAATTTATTAATTGGGTATTTTTTTCCGTTTTGTATTTTTTATAGTTTTTAGTAATTGATATAATCATTTTGGTGCCAGGTGCAAATTTGAGCAAGTTTTTAATTGAATGAATTATTTTCATATATATTTGTTAACTTGGTGACTTTTTCTGTTTGGTAAGTATAAGTTTACATAAGATAACCCACTCTTCATATTAACATTAGTTTTAACGTAATGCAAAGGCTCTGATTCAGTTATATATTCAGGACGGTATAAAACTTGTTATATAACTTTTCATTGAAAACAGATTAAAATATTTTATATCATAAAAGATGGATTATCTTTTTATTGTTTAAAAGTTTTATTAACTGCAAATTGTTAAATTTCTTTATTTCAAATGAAATCCAGCATGTTTCTGTTATGCTTGGCATTTAATTTTACACCTAAACATTCGTTGCCTTTTTGAATTTAAACAGAGCAACATATTTATAAAGTCGTCATTTTTAATAACCCTGGTACTCTTCTTTAATTTAGATTTAACAATAGTCCAAAATTTTTCAATTGGGCAATTTTGTGGGTTAAGCCACTTGGGTACAAAATCGATGCTATTATCATGGTATCACTTTATCGTGGAATTGGAATAGTGACAAGATGCTAGGTCCAGCCATAACTTAGTCGGCGACTTATGAAACCCATTGAAAGGCAACAGTCATGTTTGTAAACATTCCTTTGCATAAATTTCTAACGTAATTGAAAAGGATGTGACAAAAGCCTTGCTCTTCAACCCGCAGCTGTAAATTGTTTGCCAAATTAGAAACTTATTAACAAATGTGTACATTTTCGTGTAATTAAATTTGTCGGCAAACTTTCCACGTTTGAATGAAACTTAAAATTTTTGATCTGGTATTTGCTTAAAATCGGCTTTTACGTATATTTTGTCGTCCATTGCGATGCAGCCGCTAAATTTGGTTAATATATTTCTGTATAATAATCTGGTACTTTTTTTTTTTTTTTGCTACAGACTCTGGTTTTTCTGTTCCGTCTGGGTATTTAATAGTTCGACATGCTTGGATTAAATGCTAAATTATATTTAATCCAAAATTATTTTTGATTGACCTTCAATTTTTAGTCTCCCATACTTTTCTTTTTTACATTTCTCTTTTTTCATTCTATAGTCACGGTTTCCTCATATCTTTTTAAAATACTACACACCGTAGTTTTTGAAATTTAAAGCGATTTGGCTATTTTAGAACGAGACCAAGTCGAATTTTCATTCAATTTGTGCAGAATTTTTTTACGAATTTTAAGTTCCTTTACATGTATTTTCTTTAAACCTCAACAGAATTGAATGAAATTTTTTGACACATAACGGGTATTTACTCCTGCCACCAGAGGCGCTTCAATTCAAAGTACATTGCGTCCACATAATAACTGAACAGTGCTTTATTCTTGTTTTTGGATATTTTATTTTACACTTGTTTAAAGTATTGACAATTAGCCACTGGTATAATATAATACCCCCTTCCGAATTTTAATGCATATAGTGTAAGGTATCATATGAATGGGCTTTGAAATTTCACATCCTGAAATCGTTAAGGAAATTAAAATAAATTTACTAAATTTTATTTTATTATTCTTTTTTTAATGCACACATTTCTCTAAATTAATTTTACTCATCTTAATTAATTTACCTCTTTTCTTATATTTTAAGCCATATACACAAAACAATAACATAAAATTTTTCTAATTTTGGTTGCTATATAGCCACATATTAAATAAAGGTAATAAATAAATACCTTTAATCAACATAAACCAAAAAAAAAACAAACAAAAAATAAGACCAACTACAAAAAATCCCTTTTTAGTTAATACGAACAATAAGTCCAGTTTTGTAAATGTTGTAGTGCGAGAAACATAAAAAAATAAATGGCTAATATACATACATACCTAATATATATGAAAACAAAATATGTAATATATTTTTTTTTTATTCTGTTGGTTTTGACTATCAAATTCATAAAATGATTGTTGAAACATACCTGGAATATACACAGGTACATATATAGGTACATGTTTAAAAACAAATATTCGACAAAAACAAAAATAAAATCCAAAAATCTCTTTGTTACTTTCACAACTACTTACAGATTTATAAAACACATACGTATATACATTGTAAATATGTATATGTTTACCAAAAATGGACATACAAATACGTGAATAATAAATATACATTCCTAAAATATATACATACATATGTAAATACAGTGGTTAATAGATTAAAAATATTGTTTACTCAAATATTTATAAACTTATTTAGTTCATATGATGAATATTTTACTTGTAATACATATATGTATGCTGGGGGCGAACTAAACAAATATTTGATTGTGATATTATAAATACTCAGTCTTAAATTATATTCCATTCTCATCCACTGTCTTTAGAAATCCCATGCATTCTTTTTAAATATTTGTTTGAATATTGTTTACAATGATTGTAAAAACAGACGTATTGTGGCCAGACAAAAAAAAAATAACATGAAATGAAATCAAAGGAGTATAAGTTAAACAAAAATGCGTAAATTAAAAATAACCAAAAATTTCATTGTGAAATAACTTTTAAAAGGTATTAAGTTGTGAATTTGATATTTCTATGTGCCCTCCCATTGCAGCACATTTTTTCGGTAGTTTTCATAAATTGTGAATGTTTTCATTTATTAGTGGATACTATTATACAAATCAACGAACGGTTTGAAAAAAAATTCAATAATTTTTTTCATGAACTAGATATAGTTGAAGTAAGGACTGCTCACGAAAAAAAATCCGTGCATGCTCTTAGGCTTATAAGTTTGGATATGTCGAAAATAGAATAATTCCGTTAACTAAATTTCATTACAATAATAACATTAGTTTTTCTTAAAATGGACAATGAACGGAACTCATAATCTATAATAAAAACCCAAATCGTTTATACAAAACAATAGCTAGGGAGGCAGGTGTGTCGCGAAGTACAATTTCACGGTTCATAAAAATGTATAAAGAGTCCATGACTACTGAAAGGAAACTGGTAGTGTAAGAAAATTAGCATTTTCTAACCCAAAAACCCCAGGCAAAATAAAAAGAATTTTCAAAGAAAATCTCCGTATCTCTGGAAGAAAAGTGTCATTAATTGCTCTGAATCTTTTGTAAAGAGACCTAAAAAGAATTCCTGCCTAAAGACATACAAGGTACAAAAAGTTCCCGATCGGAACGAAATTTTGGAGGCAAAAAAAGAGGACCAAAAGTCTTTAGACGAATTTTTTCAACAATTATGATAGCTGCGTAATGGATAATGAAACCTACTGGCTGGCAGACTTTTTTCAACTTCCTGTGCGCAGTCCTTATTCTACTAAGAATATAAAACATAAAGAATATATCTGTTTTTATTACATTATGTCGTATTTAAGTGAATTTATGAAAAAACGTTGATAAAGAAAAACTATAAATCTAAGTTGGTAAACTGCAATTGCCTTAAAATGCATTTAAAAAATAAATAAATAATTTTCAAAAGAGTTTGATTTAAAGTAACAATAATATATTAAAATTGTATTAAGCAATTAATAGCTTTCCGAGATATTCTTGTTAACAGTAACAAACTCCTATGGTTATTAAAGTTCTTATACCCTTTACCTCTGGTGTAAAGGCAATATATATGTTTGTTGTTCTATTTGTAATTTATGCACTTTTTGTTGGAAAAAAAATTTATATTTTCTGGGTCTTAGTAAAAAGTGTTGGTGATAGGTTCATATTCGTCGATCCATGAGTCGGTTGAAATGAAGTTTACAAATCCCACAGATAACTAATATTTATATGCATATCAAACGGTCGGAAATCTTTTCAAGAGCTTTGCTATTACAATTCAGTAAGATCGCTTTATAATTGATGAAATGTGCATAAAAATCTGTACAAATATTGTTATTTCACCGAATTTTATTAAAATATTTCTATTTTTAATGTATCTTTTAAGTGTTGAAACACTATTTCGGGGGAGGAAACATTTGTATCGGGGCTTAGTGAAATAATATTCAAAATTGCGACCTGCACTTTGTGCACAAAGTTTACATGGTCAGCCAGACGGACGGACGGACATTGTGAGAACGATTTGAAAGGTGATTCTGAGTCGATTGGAAAACTCGAAGGAGGGTGCTAGATAATTATTCACATACGATACAAACATCGGCACAAACGCTTAATACACCAACAACCTTAACTACTTTTTTAGTTTTTCTTTAAGACGTCAAATTTTACCTCATAAGTACTCATAAGAATTTCAAAAGCTACACACAGCAAAAGATTAGTTGGAAAATGGTTGCTAATATTAATATTTAATAGAATATAACAATATATACAATATTAATTAAAATTAATTGAGCAGCCCGCCGGAGGGAATTGTCACATATTATTTATATAAAATTATGATGCTTGGAAGTTATTATCATAACTTAATATTATATATATGTATGGTTATTATTATATATATTAAAAAGTATGTGTTAAAAATTAAAATTTAGCTATTATATCTTTTTAATGCGAATGAATCGGTTGGGAGAACCCGAATTTAATGTGTATTTTCCAGTTGCTATACGTGAATAACTTCAGTTCTTCCAATGATTTTGATGATCTCTAGCATATTATTATAATATGGAAGCAAAGGAACTTATTAGATCTGTGAAACGGAATTTTATTAGATAGTACGTGTAACCGGTGGCCAAATTAGATTGGCTAAAAATTTGACGGTTGCCGCCAACGTAAATCTGTTTTCTCTGGTGTCACACATGTATAAAAGTAAAGTATTTCAACAACTTTATGATCCCAATATGAAATATTTCAAAAAACAAAAACCTAAGAATCTCCTCAAAAAATAGACAAAGTTTTTATTGTACACTATAGTAAATATAATGTTAAAGGGAAAAATGATCTTATTTTCTCTCTAAAAAAAAACACGAAAGATGCCACAGGGTAGCCAGTATGTCAAATCAATCTCGAATATGTAAATGTTTAAAAAATCGTATCTTCTACAAATCAAGTCAAATCTTAAAGATTTTATTACCCAGTAAAAATTGGTGCTTACTTGGATGTAAAAAATTATAATCTAATTCAATAAAACTCCAAATCACAGATGACAGATGACTGATTAAGAAAAATAATCTTCTTTTCAAGAAGAATTTGAACAAAATTATATAACATTTTGCCTAATGATCTTCACTGTTACTACAAAACCCTGTCGAACAAATTTAGAACTGAGAGTATATATTCACAAATGTTAACTTCAACCACAACATGCTTTAAAAAATGGATTTAATGCACATAAATTAAATATGCAGTTAAAAGCAAAAAATTAGCTCTAAAATCGAGAAAATATGTACTTAACCCATTTCCGTCCAATACCCTATTCCATTGAGATAACTTTGCGAAATTTGGTACAAAGTTTTTCTTTGTAATTGTAACGAAAAATTAAGAAGATTTTGTTATGAAAAACAGGCCATTGTTTCTGAACAACATTTTATGAATGTTTATGCTCAAATTTAAAGCTTTTTACCACCACAATAAATACGTGCACATAAAAAGATAATCACAAAATAAAAAGAATTTGACATAAATAAAGAGAAAGGTTTCATTATTAACATATTTATTTTTACGAATTTTAAAATAAAGTTTTTTGTAATATTAAGCTTTGATCTTTAAATTTTCAATTTTGACTTTTGAACTTTTGAAATGTATAAATGTTTTACTGGTCGTTTTAAAGTCAATGTAAAAATAAGAATTGAATTTTGGAATTATGAGCAATAAAGTGTGATTACTTTTGAAAGAAATTCAGTAGCTTCTTAATTTTTTAAACGTCATATTTTGGGACCGGGAGGATTCTTTACTCAGAAAAATTATGATTTGAGTAACATTTGCATTGTAGCGAATTTCATGGAAATCGGAAATATAATATTCGAAAATGTCTGTTGTTTGTCCGTTTTGATATGGAATTCTCATATAAATCTTTCAAAAAGGATAGAAATTTAATAGTTTAATAGTTATTCATAAACTTTAGGTTTCTAACCATTTCAGTTTATGTATAATTACTCCATATACCATAATATTGTTGAATAGTTTTTAAATATGTTTAGAAGATATATAGATATGTTTAGCAAAACTTTAAACTCAATTGATATAAAGATGATATATCAAAGAAGAGTTTTCATCGAATTCGAATAAAATTTATAAAAAGAGGATCCTTAAAGGTGCATGAGGTTCACAGCTCTTTCTCCAATTTATTTTCATTTTTTTTTTTTTTCTCAGGAGCTTAAAATTAAGCACAAAAAGGATTTTATCGCATATGTATATGTAAAATCATACTTATGTATATGTATATGTAAATATGTATACCTTATTATTACTTAACACCTAAGACTGCCTTAAACTGCTATAAAAACTAAAACAAGCTTAAATCAATTTGCAACAACTGATTTATTATCTTCAGCAAATAAACACCAAGTTAAATTGAGACCATCGTGTTTCGTGTCCATGCAAAATTTGTGAGTAAATCATTTAGGCAATCTAAAAAGCATTTATTTAATTACTTTATTAAGCTTTTAAAGTCTACCCTTTGTTGTGAATGCTAGTAGCATTTCTCCTTTTTTTTTTTTTTTTTTTTGGATTGTAACCCAGCTAAAGTGTCTTTAGCTGTCATAATTTAAAATCCAGCCTTTCTCCTGCCTTTTTCTACTTCATATTGTAAAAATTTTTCAGTAAAAAAAACGAATGCAAACAACAAACGAAGAAAAAGCAAAAAAAGAACAACAGAAATGTTTATGTGTCTGTAACATCACAACATGCATTTTCAACATGTTGTCATGGTCATTTTACTCATACTCTTTCATACCATTTGCTGTAGCAGTATTTTTACCGTCCGCCTGACTGTTTGTCTGTGTGTCTGTCTATCTATATTGTATAGCTCAGTGTGAGTTTTAAGCAAGGGTATATGTATAAGTGTGAGTGTGAGTAAGTTGGTTGTTGGTATGCGTCCATTTTACTGTGTCTGTCTACCGGTTTATCCTTGTCTGTACCTTTCCACCATTTGTGTACTTGTAATAATTTAACATACCGTGCTGCTTGTACTTTTTTTCTACCTTTCTCTTGTACACATCAGGGAATTTCAATATATTTTTTTTAATTTTTTCCTCCTTTTTATTTTTACTGATGTCATAATTTACAACCATCATGGGTGTAGTACGAGGTGTAATATAATTTAGTGGTTAATAAAAGATGGAAGGAGCAATTCCAAACTCTTTTTAATGGCAAGAATAGCACAATTATTTAAATGTTTAATATATTAGTTATATATCTATATTCGGAGCTATCTAACGGTGATATAGTTCACCCATTCAAAACATTCGATTTGAAACGCATAATAAACATAATTATAATAAAATTAAATTTCCGAAAAAGACGTTTTTATCAAGGAATCTTACGCCCCTTAAAATCAACTTTTCATGCTCTTCTATTATATTTTTAATAAAAATTATACTTCCTATTACATCACCCTCGTATATATTTATTATAATATTGTTATATATTGAGACCAACACATTGCCAACTTATTCATACTTTTACGTTTTGTAATGGTAAGCGGTTCATTTAGTTTTCTCCTCCTCCTTCTTTATAACAATTGGCTTTTTAATTTTAAAGTTCACAAAAATAAATATAAATGAGATTTACTGTATACAACAGCACACACATCAGCAACATATACATACATATGTCCTTTTTAAAGCACATATTTGTTTCTTGCTTACTTACGATTCTCTTACTTTTTTCACTATTGTCTAGAAAACACCACGATATCAAATAAATTGGTCAGCTACTGTCAGCTACCACCTTTTGTTTGTGTAAAATAAATTACAGCAATTTTTATCTACGAGAAGGTCAAGAAGTAGACAAAAAACAAATTGTTATAGTTTATATACTTTCTTGTCTAAATAAGAAGTTTACAGTAAAAATTTAATAAAAGCTAAAAAAAGTATTAAAATTAAAAAAAAAAAAAAATATTATAAAAGCGATGACAGCAAAATATCCCTTTCTCAATATAAAAGTAATTAAAAAGCTACAGCTGATTTTCGTTCTGATATAATTCAATTTTTATAACAAATAAAAATGATCACAAATAAACGTCCTTTTCTCAATTGGAGGCTTATATAAGAAACTACAAGTGATTTTAGTTTTGAAATAATTTTACATGAAAAAATCGGATTTCTATAAGAAACTCAAGTGATCACAGATAAACGTCCTTTTCTCAATTGGAGGCTTATTTTAGAAACTACAGCTGATTTTAGTTTTGATATAATTTTACATGAAAAATCGAATTTTTAAAAAGAAACTCAAGTGATCACAGATAAACGTCCTTTTCTTAATTGGAGGCTTATTTAAGAAACTACAGGTGATTTATGTATTGATATAATTTTATATGAAAAATCGAATTTTTAAAAGAAACTCAAATGATCACAAATAAACGTAGTTTTCTCAATTGGAGGCTTATTTAAGAAACTACAGGTGATTTTAGTTTTGATATGATTTTATATGAAAAATCGAATTTTTATAAGAAACACAAGTGATCACAGATAAACGTCCTTTTCTCAATTGGAGGCTTATTTAAGAAACTACAGCTGATTTAAGTTTTGATATGATTTTGTATGA
>MINK01188606.1:0-13138 GCA_001735545.1 Phormia regina
TGATAGATGCAAAAGGAGGACCCACAAAATATTAAATTTTTCCAATATAAGTATTATAAGTAGGTGTAGATTATATGTACAAATACTTTTCATGAATTTTCATTATTTTGTATTTTTTTAAATAATGTGTTGGGGATATTATTATTTTTTTTATAACTTAATTAAATAAAAATATACGACAATTTTAAATTCTTTATAACCTATTGAAGGTATACGAAATATATGAGGTGTACAAATAGTTTTGTCCCTAACTGTATTTATTTTTGAATAAATTATTTAATCGACAAAAATTTAACTGCTTAGAAAATCAAATTTCGCTTACTTATAAAACTATTCGAACTGCAAGTCCTAAACGAGTTATATTTTGAAATTTCAATCAAGTAAATGTGGATTTTTTAATGAAATATTTTGGAAACCACAAAACTAAGGCCCTTATGTGAAATCTGTCAACGGAACCATAAAATATCATGTTTTTAAGGTCTTATGTTCTCAGAAATTTTTTTCATACGAGAGCTATTTTTGTATCTAAAAATTACTTAAAAAATTGCCTTCGACAAAAAATTTAATTTTACCATAAAAAAATATTTGATGAAAATTTTTGATGGTAAAATGATTAACTAAAGAACGAATAATTTTTAAACTCCAAATTACTTGTAGAAATGAAGCCCCAAAGGAGGCCATTTTACATCACTGTCATATGGGATATCCATTCATTCATACTGTTGGCTTTAGAATAAAATTTGTAAAGGTTTTCTAAAAACGGTGTATTTATTAAAAACACTGATGCCACGCATGCATTGCATGACACACACGATGTCGTTTTATCGGGAAATTGCTAGGCATTAATTCCACAAAAAATAACCAAATTTTTCATAAATATGTATTTGGATGTTTAGAATAGTTTTTCTCTTTTAAACCCATAAAAGTTTAAAGATGTATAAAAAAGATGCAAACGCAGAAGAAAAACATTTCGCAATATGATTGCTCCAATAATTTTATTATCATCGCAATGATATATCGCAAGCATTATTATTATCGAATATATTGTATTTTAAAAATAATTTTGTCGACACAATAATAGATTTGTTCTCACAAGATGTTAAATAATATGTTTAAATTATAAACATATTATTGTAGTTAAAATTCTATGTGCAAGAAAATTATTTTAAATATATGATCTATATAATTAGTACTTAACAATAAGTACAACTGCTGAGTTTTTATTCAGTTTATCATGCTTCTTTCTCGTTCAATATGTATGGAAATATGAGCTAAAATTAATTATTTTAGTTTTTTAGTGAAACAATTGTTTAACAGCTGCTCATAACAAATTATGACTTAAAAATAGTTACAAGATTTAATAATAACAGAAACACCTGATATCGTCTTGCTTATAAAGTGTTGTCTATAATAAAAATATTCTCCAAATATAATATTTTTATTCTCAACCATGTTCAAACTTTTATTGAAATTAAATGTTCAATAGAAACATTTTCATGGCTAACAAAATATGTTTAAAATGCTTGAATAATAATAATAATAATAATAATATATATATATATATATATATATATATATATATATATTTACTAGTAAGAGAGATTAAAAGATTTTTTATTAATGTTTACAAATTGTTTTTCGTCTTCATATGTGAGTTAAACATGATATTTTCAACAACAAACTTATTTAAGAGTTATACAAAACAAATATGGCGTAAAAGCACAAATAAAAATTATTTTTGCTATATTTATTACATTTTAATAATTTAGAACTCGAGTGTTGTCGTGTTTAAAAAGTTTGGTTTTTGTAAAATTTACAACCATTTACACCATTTTTGTTTGATGTTAACTTATAAATAAATTTAAATAAAAAACAATGAAAATACTGAGAATCATAGACATGAAAGGCATAATATGTTGTTTCGCAGCTAATGTTGTGGTAAAATAATTCTACAAACATACTTTCTTTATTCTCAACCAGTATAAAAATTGTTTTATGTTAACTATATAATTAATTAAGCTAAATAAAAAACATTTTCTTCGGGATAAGGACAGTGTAACTAAAATATTATTGAAAAATATCTATTAAAAAACATAGTGTATTATAGTCCTAACCATATTTGGTTTTTGTTTACTATATTTTTGTATCCTGTACCAGTCATAGTTATGACTTTTTACTATGAATTGGACCCATACCTTTGGACCTGAATAACATCCCAACCAATAATACGCCACCAACAAAACTTAACTGTTTTTGTTAGTATATTTTTTGGTCCAATTTCTTTCCCTTTTGGTAGACTTACAAATGTTCTCCCATCGCTTGCCTCTTAAAAGTTTCCATTGTTTTGTCAATACCGCAATACTGAATACTTTTTATTATCAGATTTTAATTAAATACGTTCCTAATTTTTTGCTAGTTTATGTAAATATATGGATATACAAATGTATTAACAAAAAAAATATTGTTTTTTTTAATGCCTTAGGATTTTGCCACATTTGTTTAAAATTTCGAAAAAGTTTCCAATGTATTGTCAACCACTGTATACAAGATAACATTATTGTTGTAATAAACATATTTTTTTTTTTTGGTTTTAGTATGTTTGCTAGAAAGGGAAGTCGTTAAAGAAAGTTAAACGAAAACATTTTCATCATGAACACATTATAATTATAATACATTTAAAAAATATATAAGATCACAATATTGTTGTCTTAACCATATTATTTTCTTTGCTAGAAAGAGAGGTCGTATATAATTACTTTAATTATGAATAATATGAATTTGTTTTATAATATTCATTATAAATAACGTTTTATTAGTCACATCACACTTGTCAGGGTCAATGTTAATTTATATATGCAAACTAGATATGATAGATCATTTTACACCTTAAGATAATATTTTAAAATTTTATTAAAAAAAAGAAAAAACTTATTAAAAAACTGCACATACACTAATATTTTAATCAATTTTTTTTTTTTTGGCATCTGATTTAAAAAGATAAAGAAGAAAAGAAAAACACAAAATATAGTTTGGACTTTCACCCGTTTTTTAAAATGTAATAAATTTTTGTCAAATATTGTTGCAGCTGTTGGCTACCGCTGTTTAAAGATCTTTATCCAAGACAAAAACTATTGCTACAGCAGAAGCGTCTACTGATGTTGTTGCTGCTGCTGCTACCGCTATTGTTGCTAACTGTTATAAAGAGATCATTACTCAAGTTCAAAACTTTATTTAAATAAAATGAAAAAAAAAAAAATTAAAATAAAAAAAAACTTGAAACACAGTGACACATTTTAACTTGCTGAGGCTCACTTTAGGCCAATTTCCATAAAATAAAAATTATGTTTGTACAAACTCTATAAAGAAATTTTAAGTAATAAAGAGTGAACAAAAAAAAAAACGCTAATATTTTAAAACACTTATGTTTATTAAGATAAAATATCAATAAAAAAGCAAATATGGTTACAAAAAGCGATTAAAATATAAATGTGTGGTCAAAAAAGTCAGTCAACATTTGTTTAAGTAATAATGACAAAAAAACTTAAATAAAAAATATATTAGAAAAATGACTCAAAATTTAAATAAATGAATGAAATGAAACAAGATCATATACTCAAGTGAATTAATAATAAAAAAAATGAAAATAAAAAAAATTAGAAAAAAAAAACTTTCTATATAAAGTTGCTTAAAGGTGAGCCGGTGGCAATTGTTAGTGCTTTTGTTGCTGCTGCTGCAGCAGCAATACAAACTAGCTGTTTCATAGAAATTGATCTTGTTCGTTGTTGTTGTTGCTGCTTTTGTTGTTTTTCTTTTACTTGGAAGGGTTCATATATATTCCGTTGACTTTACCAAGTGTAAAGAAATTTATAAAGAAAAAAAATATACAACAACTTAGCGTTGGTACTTTCTTTAGTGACATTTTGGAAATTTTTATTTCTAAGAACTAAAATTTTTGAAAGAATGTCTATTTGAACGATAACTTGTTGGGCGATTTAGTTGTAAAAGAGAGAGAGAGAGAGAAAGGGAGATATTTCGTTGATAAATGTTTAGCAGCTGATTAGAAATTTGTCAGCTGTGGGCCACTTGCAATGTCACAGTCAATTACTTTTTTTTTTTTTATTTTTTAATATTATTTTTCCTCATAAAATTTTATTGCTTTCTTTGCTAACAAATCTTAAGATCATCATATATTTTTCCAAAAATATTTACCTCTAAATTAATTATTTTATCCAAAAGATAAAGCAAGACCTTACCTGCAAAAGAAAATGATTCAATTAATAATTAGAGAAAAAAACAAAAATTACTCAAAATACTAAATAAATTATAGGAATAAATTCCATAAACTAAAAAATTATATATAAAACAAGCTGATTGACCCGGTGTTGCAAGGGTTTTATTAAATAATTACTTATGATATAAATTTTTGTCTCATGACTTCTAAAGCTTGAAATCAGAGATCAGTTTACGTTTTGTCATGATATCACTGACTTCGAAATACTTTGAAAATAAAGCACTGTTCAGTTATAATCTGGACGCATAAAACTGTTAATAACTTTTGATTGAAACAACAGAATTAAATGTTTTATAGCAAAAAGGAAAGAATGTTTATTATTGTTTAAAATTATAATTAAAAAAATTTTAAATTAATTTTTTTCGAATGAAATTTCTTGCATGTTTCTTTATAATTCGCATTAAATTCTGCACAATTTTCCTTTGAACTAAAGCAGCGCAGCATATTAATACCAATCTGTTCTTATAGAATCCTCATTTTTAATAACCTTGACACTCTCTGCAACTTAGATTTAACAAAAGCCCAAAATTTTTCAATTGGGCGAAGTTGTGGACAATTGTGTGGGTTAAGTCACTTGGGTACAAAATCGATGTTATTATCCTGGTACCACTTTATCGTGGTATTGGAATAGTGACAAGATGCTAGGTCCGTCCTGAACTTATTCGGCAATTATTAAACCTAATGAAAGGCAACAGTCGTTTTTGTAAACATTCCTTCTGACGTCATGGAAGAGGATGTGACAGAAGTCTTGCTTTTCAAGCCGCAGCTGCAAATTGATTGCCAAATAAAGCTTTTTACCAAATATATCCATTTTCGTGTACTTAAATTTGTTTGGATGAAACATAAAATTTTTGGCCTGGTATTTGCTTAAAATAGGCTTTTACGTATGTTTCGTCGTCCATTACGATGCAACCGATAAATTTGGGTAATATATTACTGTATAATAATCTGGTACGTTTTATTTATTTTTTGCTACTGATTCTTGCTTTTCTGTTCTGTTTGGGTATTTTATAGTTCCATATGCTTTTAATCAACCATTTACGCGATTTCTTTATATAGTATTTCTGCTGGTTTTAATTTTTTTTAGCACGATCAGCGTCAGATAATCCAGGATTATTTTTGATTGACATTAGTATTATAGTCTCCAATTATTTGTTTCTTATACCTGTCATTTTGCTAACTTAGAACAAGACTAATCCCCTGTTTTTATAAGACAAACGGAAAACTTGTCTCGTCAAAATGTATGGAAAACTGGGGATAAGTCGGATTATCATTAAATTTGTGCAGAATTTTTTTACGAGTTTCAAGTTCCATCACGCATATTTTCTTTAAACCTCAAAAGAATCGAATGAAATTTTTGACATATAACGGTACATCTGTGGTGAATAACATACCACATAAAGTTTCCTAATGGATTTTCATTACTTAAGAATTTGTCTCTAAATAAAAAATTGTATAAAATTCAAAAAGTACCATCAATATTTGTGTTAAATTTTCTTGAAATCAGAGACCTGATTGCGTTTTGACATGGTAAAACTGACTTCAAAATACTTTAGAAATATACTGAATCCATCATATGAACGAAATGTCCCCTTAGGACCATGATTCTAAATTAAAAATTGTATAAATTATCAAAAAGTATCATCAGAACAAAAAAGATTCATATTCATTAAGGACCACATATTTTTAATTTCATGTTTCTACGTTAAATATTATAAGAAATTCAAAAAGTACTATCAGAAGAACAAAAAAAAAAAAAAATACCACATAATCCCCTGTTATGTATTCACACTCACTTAGGACCACATATCCTTAATATCATGTTTCTAGGTTTATAGTTATAGAAAATTCAAAAAGTACCATTTGAAGAGCAAAAAAGCAGAACCTTTTTACGGATTTTTATTCAATTAAGATCACATATCTTTAAGTTCATGTTTCTACGTTGAATATTATTGGAGATTCAAAAAGTACTATCAGAATAACAAAAAGATTACCATAAAGTTCTAATGGATTCATTCACTTAGCACCTCGTGTTCTTAATTTCAGGTTTCTAGGTTAAATTGTATAGAAAATTTAAAAAGTACCATTCAAAAAAACAAAAAAGTACCACGAAGTCACCTCTTATAAATTCTCATTAACTAAGGAGTACATATCCTTTATTTCATGTTTCTAGGTTCATAACGATATAAAATTCAAATAGTGCCTTTAGATGAATGAAAAAGTACCACAAAGTCCCCCCTTGTGAATTCTTTCCAACATCGGACCATTAACTTTATTGTTTCTGGGTTAAATATTACAGAAAATGCAAAAAAAAAAAAAAAATACCGATAGAAAAAGAAAAAAGTACCACATAGTTCATCCTTTTAAATTCTTACCCATAGGACCATGTATCTTTAAGTACCAGAAATTCCACTCTTGTGGATTCTTATCTACATAAGACTAAATTTTCTGCACTTTCACGTTTAATGTAATTGAAAATTCATTATTGAGATTAAATAAAATGTAATTTTTCGCTTTTAGCCTTTTTTTTGGGACTTTTTCACCCAACGAAGTATTAATTATATTCCAATAAATTTCTAAATTGTAGTGTTATACCATATTAAAATTCTTATACGAATATTTTTGAATATTTATAAAAAAAAATGATTTATGAAAAAAATACCAAAATTACCCCTCAAACGTTTGAATTTCTAAAAAGTACCAAACTTATATTTCTTATTTTTTGATAAGTTATGAACACAATATAAAAATTATTTGTATGTTGATTGGTCTCAAAGATACATATGATGCCAAAAAAGTACCAAAATGCAGTTTTTACCCCATTTTCTTCCTAAAACGGCAGATTTTCAAAAGATTATTATTTTTTAAATGAATAAAAATAACTGTTCAACTTTTAAACGAGTTTGCAATCGAAATTTGCCTTGTCTCTGTTTGGGGGTACCAAAACAGAGTTTGCGGACTATAATTAAACACCAGCAGAATGGAATACGTATTTTCTGTGCCGCTACACACTTCATCAGCATTCATGGTGTGTTATCTATTTGGTTTTCGTTGAAACCTAAACAACTTTTTTTAGTATCTTTATTAGTTTGCGAGTTATAAGATTATCGATTTTACCCGTTTTTACCCCTTTAACATTCGAATTTCCAAAAACACCATCTTAGTGGATCTATATAAAGAGAGACCCACCTACCTACATTCATCTCTCTAGCTTCACCCGTGGAATGATAAATCATTCAGTCAGTCAGTAACGTTACTCTTTTATATATAAAACGAAAATTTTCTCTTCCTCATCAGAACCAATTGTCATTTTGAAAAAAAAAAACAACAAATCTAATTAGCCAACCACCATTTTCTTCATACAGGAACTCATAAGGTCATATATATCTAAAGTAACAAAAAAAACTGTCCCTGTTGCTTGGCATGATTTTTCCTAACATAGCTGTTAGCTGTGATATTTTAAGAAAATGAGGTCGTTGACGCCACCGCCTTAGAATGTGTCATTTTTCGCCAAAAAGTCAATGAACTCTTCGTAATGAAAATGAAAGGAACCAAAAAAGTTTGTTAGCATTAAAAATAATATAAACGTTTGTTTCAAACTATTGAAAATTTAACAAAAACAAAAATAATATATATGTCACTGATTATTATTTTTTCGCTCATAGTGTGACAACGATGAATGGCTAAATGTCGTTTAAAATCAATTAAGGTCTCTTTGTTGTCAAATGCCCAGAACTTTAACAATTAGTAGCGCAAAAAAAATCCACCTCACTTTCTTAGTAGTTTAACTAATAAAAAATTTTCAAACAAATTAAAAAATGTCTTTGGTTAAATATTAACTAAAAAACTATGTTAATACAGTCAGTTGCATAAGAAAGTGTACGCACTTTGAGTATTTCTCAGGGGAAACATTTTTCAGAAAGAGATTTCTTAAATTTTGTGCTATTATTTAACATATTTATGTCATATTTCTTTAGAATACCAATCACTAAAAATATAATTGTGTTTATGAGAGTGAAAAAAATACTGTATGACCAAAATGGTCCTAAGAATACTTGATTGGACACTCTTTATAATATCGATACTTATGTTATTGGATGTTCCCTTAGTTGGATGCCGTAAGTCTAAATTTAATGTAAAACTGTTTTATACAGAATGATTCTATTATCAAGTCTTAGTTTTGAGTGACAGTTAATCAGCCAGTGAATACTAGAAGCTTTTAGCTTCTTATGAAGTCTCTTGGCTTCTATATGACGACGCCAAGTTAGTCGTTTATCTAAACAAATACCAAGGTATGTAATATCAATGTTTGGATTCCTGCGCATAGGGATCACTATGACAATCAATAGGAAGACGAATTAACCCGGGAGGGCTCTGCTTAGAATGCCTCCCTTTGGGAACATTCAAAACTAGAATCCAAAAACCGAAAATAGAATATGTGATACCAAATGTTCTATCAAAATTCATTCTCGGTATTAAGTAGTCAGTCCCATGTATAAGAGCTGATTCAATATAGTGCCGTGACCAACGCCGTAGTGCCTCAGTTCGCCTGGCTCTTTGAGCCGTAGGTGGAGGTATTTCTAATGAAAAAAAGA
This sequence comes from Phormia regina, assembly GCA_001735545.1. Classification (NCBI taxonomy): domain Eukaryota; kingdom Metazoa; phylum Arthropoda; class Insecta; order Diptera; family Calliphoridae; genus Phormia; species Phormia regina. The sequence goes on from MINK01188606.1 coordinate 8,887, forward strand.
GGAGGGATGTCATAGATAGCCTCTAGACTAGCTTTTGGAGTGGAAAGCCAGTCTAGATACAAGTCTTCGTCCCTACTGCCTTTCACTATAGAAGAGCACCGTAGGTAATAATGGGTCTAATTACCGCAGTATACATCCAATGTACGATATACAACTTCAGAACCCATTTTTCCCAAATGTCTTCTTGTATGTATAAAAAGCACATAATGCCTTATGTAGACGACTCTCAGCATTGCATTTCCAAGAGAGCTTAGGGTCCAGAATCACACCAAGGTATTCGGCTTCTTTCGAAAGTTCCAGGGCACTAGTTCGGTCCTTATGAGATTTAATCCCAAACCGTTATCCCTAGGCTATGAGAGCAGAACACTTAGAGCGGATTCCATGAGTTCACTAATCGTGGAGAGAAATTTTTCCCTGATTAGGAGTCAGCATACCTTGGTGCCTCTATTCTTGAGCTCAAAGAAGACTTTGTTTACAACAAGGTTCCACAAGAGTGTAGTGCCTCTTGTCACGACCTTACTCGAGGTGCTCAGACCTAAACTGGAATTGATGGCCATGCTTTTCAGCATGTTCGATCGTCCCCCAGTTCATCCAGTACCATAAGAATCAGAGATATGATCACATTATTGGAGGTGCCCCTATATCCAGAAAGAAAGCCATCACATACTATTTCCTGTCGAGCGTTTCTTCTATCGTGACGACCACGTCATGCAGTGCCGTTTCGACCGACCTGCCTTTTAAGGTCGGCATGCTGTGTCCTGCAAAAATTAGTCGGAGAGAGAATGCCCCTGACATGGACATCAAATAGTCTTTCCAGAGTTTTCAGTAAAAAACGATGACAGACTAATCGATCTATAATCCCTCTGAGTACTCTACATTCCCTAAGAGTATATTCTAATTCAAGGCTATCTGTAAATATTTGGATCAGCCATAGCTTAATGACTGATATAAACTTCTGCAGTAGCACTGAGAAGATCCCTTCTGGTCCTAGAGATTTATATGGTTCAAAAGACGATATCACCCACGCTACCTTATTTAGGGCCTTCAATAATATATAAAAGTATTACAAAACTAATGAAAACCAAACATTTGACAGGCGTTCTGAAAATGTTTTTATGTCAGAGATACCTTAGAACTGTCTCTAAGGGGGCTGTTGGCTACCCCTTTATTAATCAACATTGTTTACTCCTCTGCTACTCCTATACCAAATTTCATGGAAATCCAATCAAACAATCATAAGTTATAGATTTCTTTCCAAATCATTTAATGTTTTGAAATTTGGAAACAGTATTCTTGTCTCCTTTTTTATATAACCCACTGTACAACTAATACAATTTAATTTAAACGTTTTCTTTTTCTAATTTTGTCATCAATCTAAGTAAAATCTTATGTTGACCAAAACCAAAAAAAAAAAAATTTAGTGTTGTTAACAATTTTCACAAATATTATTATGGATTTTGCAAACTATTTCCGTAGCACCAGCAAACAAACATCATGTTTTTTTATGCTCATTTTTCATGCGATTCTAGTAGCAATGGAGAGACCAACCAAAAACGTTTTTTTTTTTTCATGAAGCAGATGAAGTGATAAATTGCTTAATGAGCATTAATTACATGCAATGCCGCCATAAAGTGACAGTCAAATGTGGGTGGGTGTTTAATACAATTCTATATTGGATTGTGAATAAATTGTCCACTACTGCCTTTGTCACTGTGTATTATCTGTTAAACATTTGAAATGTTTTAGTTTTTAGTTTCATTTTAAATTTTTAATGTATTTGTTGTGATTGGGCGTTTTTTTAATTTTGTTTTTGCTAAATTTATTAACTTAAATAAATAAAGAAGAATATAATTTATTTTTTCAACATGTCAATTTTTTTTGGTGTGAATTTTGACTGTCGCTTTTTAATGTTCATCATATTTTTCGCTTTTGTTTGGGATGTTTTTATCGCCTCCAAATGATTGACAACAGTCTAACCTAAATAGTTTTTTTTTTATTTTTCATTTGGATTAAGTTTGATTTTTTTAATAAATATTTTGTTATAATTTAAATTATTTTAGGTGTTTTGAAATATTGCTACAGCTGAATTTTTGTTAAATTATTTGGCATAGGTTGATGGGGAGGCGGGATTTGTTCAGGCATATTATTGGGGGCCAACTAGAGGTCAACATTAATGTTAGACTGAAATCAAAAGAAAACATATTTGAAAAAAGTACATCTTAAGCAAAACATTTTATAACTCTTTATTTTTTTAAAGCGAAAAATAATTCTTTAATTTCATCAAAAAAAAATACCAATTCACAGGCCAATTGAGATAAAAACAAGCTCATAAATTAACTTTGGAATTTAACGATTAAAAACAACATTTTAATTAATATTCTTCATTCCACTCTAAAAACCGCACAAAAAAGAAAGTAAACAAAGAAGCAGAATAAAAAGAAAAAGTCGGTCCAACATTGAGTCAACTGTAACAGTTGACATCAATCATTTAAAAATTTACTGCAAATAAACGTGTGATTTTTGTTTAAAAACTTTAAAATAAAACGATCAATAAGTTATCCCGCCGAAAGAAAAAAAAAAAATAACAATAATTATTAAGTAGCTTGTCCAGACAAACAAGACCATATAATACAGTTAAAATTAAAAAGAAATAAGTTCAATAAGTAGAACATTGTCAAACAATTTAAAATGTTATGTTTTTCAGTTGTCAAATTGACATTTAACTACTACTATGGACATTTCAGATAAAAAGGCACTAAGAATTAAATAATAAAAAAATCCTAAATACATAAAAGTATACAAAACAAAGGTGTTTTAGAACATGACATAATTATGAATAACTACTTACTTTACCACTTACCAAATTACGTTCATAGTCATAGTTACTTTTAAAGGTGAGTAAGAGTTACCAGTGTTGACCAGTGTTTACACACCCCTTTTTTCATACTCTTGATTGTCTTAAATTTCTTTTACAATATTTAGAGTTCTTCAATTTCTTAAATTTTTTTTTAAGTTATTGTTTGACAACCATGAAATGAAAACAGGGAGATAGAAGGCAAAAACAAAAAAATCCAAGAATGTATTTATAAAAAAAATAAAAAATGGTAACTGATGTGTATATAATTGTGGTCATTGAACAGTAAAGAAATTATTTTTTCTTTAAAAATCAAGAAATAATAAGCTTTTTTAAAATGTTTTTTGGTAAAAAGAAGGTAAATAAATATTTTACAGTAGTGATTAAAATTATACAAGGTGGCGCAAAAGTAATCCTCCTATCAGAAAATGCTATAAATTTTGCGATTGGCCCCTAATGTCAGTTCTGTTTTGATATTTGTGTAGTAAACACATGCGAAATACACGTTAATAAACAATGTTAAGCTACACTGCTCCAGAACGCGGAATATTGCTGTCTATTTATTTGACCAATAATCGGTCGGTGACTTTGGCACAACGAGAATTTCGTCGCAGATTTCCTGGCCGTCCAACGCCTACTGGTGAAACACTGCGACGTATAGCCGCTCGCCTCGAAGACACTGGCACAACACGAGATGCTGCCAGGCGAGGCAGACCCCGGAGTAGCCGTTCTGCAGAGAATATTGCTGCTGTAGCCGAGGATGTCATGGAAGCGCCGTCGACATCGACCAGACGACGTGCCACGCAAATGGGTATCAGTCGACGGTCTTTAAAGCGAATTTTGGTACGAGATCTGAAGATGTTTCCATACAAAGCCAGCTGTTAGCTGCTGACCGCCAATCGATTCTAACATACGCTCAATCCTCAATCCCGGGCGCCTAATCTCCCGATTTGACTTGATGTAAAAAAATTAAAAGACCAAATAAAAATAATCCACAAGAAAAATCAAAATTGTTCATTTTTTTTAAATTACAGCCAAAAAACATCGGAAGTTTACTTTTGCGCCACCTTGTAGTTAAACTGAGCTAAAACATTACTTAAACAAAATGCCAACATAACAAAAAAGACAATAAGAAACGAGAGAAGAAGGTATAGTCGGTCAAGACTTATATGTACCAAAATTCGGGAAGGAGCCAATTATGGACCTATACTTGTATTAAGTGGATATTACGTCGATACTAAGATTCACATGTATTTATGCACTTTTTGGTGATTCCCCAAATTGGGTCTTATATGGGAGCTATGGTCAATTATGGACCGATCTTCATGAAATTTGCCACATGGATTTATGCTTATATAAAACTTATTTGTGTTAAATTTCATTAAAATATTTCAATTT
>MINK01188607.1:0-13018 GCA_001735545.1 Phormia regina
ATATATATATATATATATATATATATATATATATATATATATATATATATATATTATTCTACGTCACTATGTTTGTGTATTGACGTAAAAATTAAAAATATAAAAATATAAAAATAATAAAGTAAAAAATAACACAAAAATAAATTAAGCTTAATTGTGTAAATTTGTTTTATATAAAATTTTCCATAATTTTTAATTGTCGTTTGTTAAAATCAACCAACCACCATTTAAAATCAAATGAAAATTAAAAAAGAAATTACATAAAACAGTGGTATTTTTTTTTTTTTTTTAATAACAAATTTCCATGATCGTTATAATGTAGACATGTTTTAATTTTTATATTGTTGTTTTAAGCTGCTGTTTTCTTTTCTCTGATTGTATTTTTAAAATTTAAACAAAAATTTAATTGAAATAAATTCAAGGTTTTGTGTGCAAAAAAGAAATGATTTTAATCGTGTATTGAATAAATGAATCAGACCGGCTTGAATTTCTGTGAAATATTTTTTTATGTATTTTTTTTCTCAATAAAATAATTTAAAATTTTGTAACTGTATTTTTTGTAAATATTTGTTTCCTAATATTTTTTCTTGTTAAATAATTTTCTACATTGTATTTATTTTTTATTTAAAAGAAAATTAAAAATAATTTTGATTTTAATTCTAAAAAAAAAAACACATTTATTTTAAAATTTCTAAATAGCTATAATTTTTTTAATAAACTTATTATTTATAAACTGAAATTAATATTTTAATTAAAATTTATTTATAAATTCGTTAGCTTGAAGATTAGTTTTACAAACAAATTCAAAAGGAGAAACCCAAAAATACAAAAGGAGAAACCCAATAAACAACTGTTTTAATACAGAGATGTATATGTATTGATTCATATCACAAATTGACACTTTTTCAGAATCTTGAGCAATAAATTATTTTCCCTTAGGCTTTTAATTAACCTAAATATTAGTTATTCATTTGTTTCAAGCACACAATTTTCAGAATTTTGACGTGGATTTTTTTTTAGAGAATATTTTGATATTTAAACTTTATATTGACATATTTTTATCCTCCTAAATATATTATTCCAAGTACATTTTATTTTTACTATTTTTTAAATCCGATTCAAAAGCAATTTTAATGTTATAAATTAATAGACATTTTATAATTTCCTAAAGTTATTATAAACGTTAAATTAATTTAAATGTTATGTATAAAAAGTTATTTTAAGAGCATATTTTTATACCATATTATTGCCCGATAAGCTATAGTCGGTAATGTTTTTGTGTATTTTTTTGTTGTAAAGCATCGGTCGGCAGTAGGGTTTGAGGTTCGGGAATTCCCGGGATTTCCCGACCGGGAATTCCCGAAATTTTTCGTCGGTATTTTTTTTTTTAAATTTCCCGGGTAAACGGGAAATTTAATATTCATGTAGTTTTATAATCATATAGCAAAAAGTGTTACTGTTGGTATCGCCTCAAAAAAAAGTTTTACATTAATGTAAAAACCCAACAACTTACTAAACGCATTTTTAGATGTTAAACTACATATTGTTTTTAACTACATATTGCTACAATTTTTTAAACATTTTAATGTTGATGTACCATTTTAAAACTTAATTTAATCTCATCTTGGCTTTGAAAAGTTTTTCATATTTTTTTGCCAATATCTTTAGTTTTTTTTCGACATATAAATGTAAAGTTTAATTTGTCTCAAAGGCACTTTTGGCAATAATAAACATAAATAATTCATTTTTGAAGCTGTTTAAATAATTTTGAAATATATAAAAATTAAATATGTAAACATTTTTAAATGAAAATGGATAAGAACTTTTCTTATAACATAGAAATTTATTACAATTCTATTTTTCCAAAAATTTAAAATAAGTTTGTTGTTTTTATCAAAAATTTACAAAAGTATGGGATCACAAAAAACAAGAAAGAAAACATCAAACTATTTGAAAATTCATATGTGAATGTTATTTATTTTTTTTTTTTTTTTTGGCATAATAATTTTTTGTATATTTAATTTTTCTCTTAGTACAAAAAACAAAATAATTTTTAAGTTTATTTTATACAAGTATTTGTATTTTTAATTTGACAATTTACTTAATTTTATCCAGATTAATAATCTAGGCCGCTTCGTGCAATGCCCTGGGAATTAATATATTTAATTCTAACTTTATAAATTTAATTACATATAATATATCGTATAAATCATGGGAACTTATTTTATTTGTATGAAATATTTAAAATTTGTTAAATTTTAAATTGAAAGCCATACTTTAATTTTGTTTTTTCTGTTAATTAATTATAAATGTGATTAATAATGCCGTGTTATAGTATTGAATAGAAAAAATAACATTCCCTATAAAAATTATTGCTTTTTTCTAATATTTTAAGTTTCCCGGGATTTCCGGGAAATCGATTTTTTCATTCCCGTTTCCCGGGAAAAAAAATATCACGGGAAATCCCAAACCCTAGTCGGCAGCCAAAGCCCTCGCAATAAACAGACAAATCTCATAGCAATGTACATATCTATATTTGATCTCTTTGGGTCTGTTAATACTTTAACGAGGCTTTAGGATAGGGTCTCATGTGGGAGATAAAAGCGTATGCTTAAGATTTGTAAAGAGTTTTAGGTTATATCATCAATTATTTATAAATTCCCCTACTTCAGCTTATCAGTAGATAAATTTTAAGTATTCACACTAGCTCTCCTTCCCCATCTTACAGAAGGACCGTACAGAAAGAAAGTCCAAATTTACATAGTGTTACCTATTGAACTTGTAACAATAAACAATTTAAGACGTTTTTTCACAGTTAAATGATAATTTCATCTAATATTGCAGTCATGATAAATACTTATGAAGAACTATTTAAGCAGGTCTATATTCGAATGCATATCATTTTGGAATTCTATTAAATTTATTTTATTATTTCAAAATCTTGAATAACAGTTATAATGATATTTAATTAACCTTTATTAAAATAAACATTTCTTCTTTTTTTTAAATAATCAAGATCATTTGATGAAAATCGTAAAATTTTTTAAATCATCTTTTAAAAAAAAAAAAAAAAAAAAAAACACTGTAAAGCTAAAAAGTTTAAACCCTTTAAAACCTCTGATCTTAAGTCACCCGCTTTTTATAAGAATTTTTTAAGATCCCCAAACTCAAAAACAAGTATTTTTCTTCTTCTTCTTCTTCGGCTACAAAAGTTAAAAAGCCAAAAATAAAATAATGACCATTATTTTTAAGCTGGGCTGGGTACCAAAGAGTATCTTTTTATTTTATTTTCTCCTCTTTTTTTTTATTGTGTTTCTTTACAAATCATTAAAAAAGATTTGAACTTGTTTCTTTTATATTCTTTTTGCGTCTTACGTACATATTGTATAGATTGTTATTGTTGTTGTTGTTATTGTATTCTTGCACTACAACATTTTGCGGTTTTTACCTTTTTTAGTGAAATACGTGCGATGTGTGTGTGTGTGTATGTGTATGTTTGCGATGATAAACTTCTCTAAAATGAATTAAAATACAAAAAACAACTACAAAAGTATTCATTCCTTTCCCGAATGATTCTCATATTCGTATGTATGTATGTACGTACATATGTATGTATGTAAGTTTGTCGTTTCATCATTTGTTTTGTTGGCGTTAAACAACTGACTGTCAAGTTGGCTCTTGCCACTGTTACTACTGCTGCTGCCAATATCATCAGCCACCAGCAACCAACCACACACTACATGTTCTCTATGAGAACTTAGTATGTATGTATGTACGTTTGTTCATGAATGTCAAATTACCTTTTTGGTCGAAGATGGAATTTATTTTTGCTGTCTCCTTTGTTGTTGTTGGCTTTATTTTTCCATTAATAGTATTTATTTTTTCAAACACATTGATTTGTCATTCCAATAGTGAATTATACGAGTATTTTTTTTTTATTTTATTTTTTAATAATATTTATTTTTTATACAAATTTAGAATTTTAATTTTGTTGTTGTTGTTGAGTTTTAAGGGTTTAGGAATTTACAAATAACACCTTGAAAGTCAAAATGCCGCTTAAAATTCTAAGAATGTTTGGGATCAAAATGATCCTTGACATTAAGGAGACCAAAATAAATTGTAAAATGTTGAAAAATAATATTTATAATAATTTAGTTAATAAATTGTGTTGTTTATGTTACTCAAAACATTAAAGTTGGTTGTTGAATTGTTAATTAAACCTTTAAAGAAAACAAATGGGTTTAGGTAATTGATAAACATGGGATAATGGTTTTGATAACGTTAAATAATTTAAAAGATACAATCTAAATGAAAATATCAATTGAATAAGTTTTTTTTTGTAAGTATCAGGAATGGAAATTTATGAAAAGAAAAAGGTAAAATAATTTATTTTTTATTGTAAAGTACTATGTAAGGAGTATGTAATAAAGGATTACTAGAGCATTATATCCCTTATTTATTAAAAGAAGTCAAATGATTTTTTTTTTACTTTTTTTCGTTAAAATATTAAGTAAAATATTGAACCTACTTAATAATCTGGGGTTTATAATTTTATTTTGCTTTCAACATTTGTTTAAAATTATTTTTGTTTTTTTTTGCATTTTTTTTATCAAATATTTTCTCTATGGCCTCCAGCTTATAAGTAGACACTTAAGAATTTATAACTTTTTTAAACAGGAAATGTGTTTATTTTTTGGTGAGTGATGTGAATGAGCATAAATCACTTTTTTTTTTTGGAAACATACAAAAAAACAACAAAAATAATATTTTTAATAGCATTAAAAAAAAACAACAACAATAATTAAGAAATTATATATAAATTGTTGAAGTTTTATTATTTAGTTTCACTTAAAGTTTTTTTATGTTTGAAGTTATGGAAGGGAAAATTTTGTATAATTAGAGTGGCACCAAAACAAATGGTGTTAGATGTTAATGTTTCTCAAAATGTTCCTAAGTTGACAATTTCATAAATATTCACATAGTTAAAAATTAAAAATTGATATTTTAAAACAGGACAACAAATAAGCAACAAAAATATCATACAAAATCATACTTTTTTCTGGGATTCAAATTAATCAAACTGTTAGATATTTATTCGGTTCAAACAGTTTTAAGAACTTATGCATATTTCGATAATAACAGCATTTTTATGCATATTTTATGCTTTATTTTCGAGCATATTTTTGGATATTTTTTTCATAAAGTAACAATTTGAAACAATAGAAGAGAAATTGATAGAAATTTTCTAATTTCCCAGCTCAATGTATTAATTTTTCAAAGATTTTAAGTCCAAAATCAAATATTGTTAGCAGTTAACAGGTAATAAAAATCATATTATTTTTACCATGAATAGTAGATAATTTCAAATATAGCAAAAAAATAGATAATAACATTTTAAAGCGTATATTTTCCGATTTTAAATTCATTTTTATATGTGTAATATTGTACCTTTATGGAACATATGTCATAAAATGCATAAATTGACGACTTAAACTTTTGGCAAACAAAATTGACAGAATAGAATCCTTCGGTGGCATCCAAAAAAAATTAATATTTTTACAAAAATTTAGCACGAATAGATTGTTTTAATAATTTTCAATTCATTACATAGAAATATCAAAAAGAGTTAAACAGCATGTTTACTACAAAAATAGTTTGGTTACGAAAATAAATGTTTATTAACTACAACCGTGACAATGCTTCGTCATGAGTTGTGTTAAATTGAAAAAAAAGTAAAACTTTTAAATGTGGAAAAAAATAAATTTTGAGAAATTATATCGTAAATGAAGTCAAATTTTATTTTGGTTAGAAATATCGATATCTTATTATTTATTTTTGTAAACGCCACCACCCTAATACAGCTATAATCATAAAAATTACGTTCATGTGATTTATTTTTAACTTGAGCTGGTTGTACTATTAAAATTTTAAGTAGAATTTCTTACAAATAGTTAAAATAATAGTAAAGTAAAACGTAACCTTTGGCAAAAAGAAATTATAAAGAAAACAAAAACTCAATATGAAAATCCTTATAGAAATAACAAATTTAAATAGTGCGAAATTCCTTATTAAATTTAGTCCTACGTAATTTAATAATAAATATTAAATATTAATTTGAATTATATTTATTAAACGACAATTCTTAATGATTAATCTCAATTCATATTAAAATTAGCTTAACAAGTCTGACCTAAAGATTCATCATTAAATTACCCACTGAACAAATACAAAAGCATAACATTTCGTAATTATTTATCGCTATTGATAATTAATAAATATTAATTTACAACTATATAATAATTATCAAATACTTCTGTAAACTTAGCTACGCATTTCAATTTAAGTTTAACTAAATATTTTTAAAATGAAATGTCTTATGGGAGACTTTTAAAACATGGTAAAGCATTCCAAATTACAATTTAATTCATTTATCATAATATGATGTTATAATAAATTTTCATTTCGATTCTTTAAAATCATTCTTTTTCATCTTCTTAAATAAAATTCTTTGTTTTCATTGAGAAAAGAAAAAAAAAGCTCAATTCAAAGCTTAATTTGATAAGTAGAAAATCGTCTCAATTATTATTTACAGCTAAGAAAATCTCAACATCTATGCTTAGTTGTATGCAACAACTGAATAAATAATAAATGTTTTATTATTATTTTTTTTAATTTTGCTGATTTTTTTTTTAAAGAAAAAGTCCAGTTATACCAGTAGTTATAATTTTGTTTGCATCTACATCTCTATCTACGTTGTAAATAAGAATCAATTTTGTTCTTTTTTCTCTGAATATCGTGTTAAACTGTGACATTTTTACTTAATAAACACAAACATACCAGAGTACATTTATAAATATATAGAAGCACATACTTGTATATTACATACATACATATGTATGTATGTATGTATGTATGTATGTATGTATGTATGTATGTATGTATGTATGTATGTATGTATGTATGTATGTACATAAATGACATGTGAACTAAATGTATATTTTCAGTTTTTTTTTTTATGTAATGGAACGTATGAATGTTCATACAAAAAAAAAAAATGTCAAACTTGAGTGCACGTGATAATTGTGTTTTATTTCTTTCGAGTGGTAGTTTGTGTGTTTTCAGTAAACGACCTTCGTTTATGGTCAGTTGTCCGAGAATGTTGTAATGACAGTGGGTTAGAAAAATTACGATACTAAAACAAATATTTTTTATTTTAGTGAAATCAAAACATTTATACATTTTCGTCAAATATTTGTTTAGTCAGATCATAGCTCCAATTAGTTTATCGTTTATTGTTTTATTGAAACTTAAGAAATAATTATCGCATAGATTTCTTTTATCCAAATTCCCTTTTGCTTAAGTAGACTTGAATATGTAAGTATTATGAGAACAGTGAAGTTGTTATATAATTGATCCAGAATTGCCATTAGAATGAAATTTTTGTTGAGTAAACAATTTTTGTTTAAAAAATTATAATTTCTTGTATTTTGTACTTACATTTCAATCCCTTCAATGCACTGTACGATTTGGGCTTTAAATCAATATGTACGTGTAATTGGTCGTTGGCGGTTATTTTTGTTTCTTTAATAAAAAAAAGTGGCATTACCATCCCCCCCCCCTTTAAACCTTTAAACTCGTGCCAAAAGGGAAATTTACAATTTCAATAAAATCGTATCAAAACTATAGAGATAAGGAAAGAAACTATATACGAAAATACTTATGTATATCAATTACGTTAAAAATCACATTCTTTAAGCACTAATGCATTTGAAAAGAGAAATAAAGAAAAACAATCTTAACATAATGACTACCAACCAGGCATTAAAAAAAAATTGATTTTTTTGCGATATTTTCTTCATATTTTTATTTTTTCTTTCGGGTCTAGTGAATCAGTAAGTTGTAACACTGTTACTATTACTATTACTATTATTGTTATTATTATTGTATTTAAGACTATCAGTTTGTTGTTGTTGTTGTTTAATATTATTATATTTGCTCTATAATAAATTTATGTCCAATTTCTAACGAAAATCATTATAATGAAATTGAAAATAATACATAGATTTAATGAAATTATGCGAAATAATTGCTGAATGACGATATGCCATATGTTCAAATAAATGTTAGTAGCAATTGTTTGCTGATTGTGGTGGCTATTGCTTTAAATTTAGTGAAAGTATTTCATTTTACATTTTTAGTTTTTATTTCAATCGATCTTTTAGTCGTCATTCACAGTAGCAAATTTGTGCGGCGTTTGAGTCGCTATTGTCTAATTTAGGAAGACGTTGTTTTTCTTTTATCAACAATATGATGTTATAGTTGTTTTTGTTTTTCTTTCCTTTTTAGTCGTTTACACAATTCCTCCTATTGATAAGTGTCGGCTGGGTGGTGCCTCCATTGAGTACGATTGTGTTTGAATAACTATATTTACATCAATATGGGGTTTAATCAAAGTCAAATGTGAATTTCATTTATCTTTTTTTTTTTGCACATTGATTATTAAGTTTTTGTTGAATTAACATTTATTTGCATTTTACATTAAAATTGCATAGAATTTGTATTTAAATGTTTGTTAATCGATCGACAAAAGAGTTTTTCCAAGAAAAATTGTCATTTTGTGTTGCGCTAACAAAAAATGAAAAATCTAAATGAAAAAGATTTTAATTGGATTTTATATCAAAATAAATTGTTGTTTATAGTTTAATATATTTATTGCTCAATTTTGTATTTTAACAATAAGGATCTGAAAAGATTTAAGATTTAAATTGTTTGTTAATTGTTTGGTTTCAATTATTTACTTAATTTACTGCTGCTTTTTTAGTTTTACTAATAATCCTATTAAGTAAAACTATAAGTTTTTTTTATGTATTTTTTATTAAAATTGTAAAAACTGTTAATGTCATTTAAACTTGTTTTGAAATTTAGTTTGTTTATTAATAAAAAAAAAGTAGTTTAATTTTAATTTTTTATTATTTTTTTAATAAAATTAAGTATTTATTAACAAATGTTTTTATTAAAATCAGTTGTTGCCAAACAATTTACAGCTTTTTCGGAAATATTAACGAAAGTGTTTTTTTTTTCTCTCTTTTTATGAGAATATGTCACCAGTTTTTGGTTCATTAAACTTTTGGTCATTATAAAGTTTATTGGAAACAGTGGTTGACAATATTTTGTAAAATTATAGCTACTTTATTTTGATTATAATCTAAATGGAAAGGAATAGTGTGTTAATAGTTTAAAGGCATTAAAAAAAAACTCTCTCCAACATTAAACTGTCTTTATGAAATGAAATATGAAATTTAATCACACGAAAGTAATTCAGTGTAGAATTATCGATGTACTTAAAGGAGGTGATATGAAGATTTTTTCTTCAATTACAAAATTATTAATATTAATTAATTTTTAATTGATTTTGATCTAATCATCAAAATGATAATAATTTTAACTACAATAATTGATTTTATTATTTCTGCTTTTTTCTTAAAAACACATAATGAGCTGAAAATTGTTGAAAAACTAGTCAAATAAATTTATACCAATTAGAATTATATTTATAAATAATATAATTAAACTCCAATACAAATTTAATTAATAATTTTATTAAAAAAATAATTTGAAATATTTTTTTCTCTGTGTACAGTTTAATTAAACTTTGTATAATAGAGAACAATTTGAAATGTAAGTTTAATTTTATTAAATTCAACTTTAAATTGTTCTTATTACTGGTTACAAACTTATGTTTTTAGCGGTAAATTTCTAACAGTATTTCTGCAAAAATTAATTTTTGTAAACGATGTTTTTTTTTTTTTACATGAAATTCCTTGCCTAAATATAATTCCACAAATAAGTTTCTCGGAAATTCTTCTTATACTTCTTCATTCAAACAAAATGTTACATTTGCATTTTAACAATTAAAAATAATATAAAAATCATGTTTTTTTTTTCTTCCTTTTTTCTTAATGATTAAACAAAATTATTCTTAGAAATAAATATTAATCGTTTAGAGTTTACCCATTCAAATTCAAACAGCAAAGTTTTTCTTAAACAATTCCAAAGTCCGTCCATCTCTCCATTCATCCATATTTTTTGATTGTTCTTTTGTTATTAAATTGTTGGTCGCTTTTAATGCGAATTGTTTGTTAAATTTATATTTTTATTTTTAATTGTTGCCTCTTCCGAGGTTAATTTAGTTCATATTTTTCTGCTCATAATCATTTATAATAATTTCTTTTTAAATAACTTGGTCTTGGTCTTGGCTCTTCTCTAAATGGATTGACTATTCAATTTATATTTTTCCACTTCTACATATAATATATTTTTTATTTCTTTGACTGACTGGTAGCTAGAAAAGAATTGCTATTTGTATAGTACTATGGGTTAAGTCTTAAAAATATTGTTATTTTTACTTTTTGCTTAAATCAGTTTTTGTCTGGTTGTATATATTTATAATTATGGGCAATATTTTATTGTAACGATTTTTTTAGCGTTTTCAGCTTTTTTTCCATTTTTTTTGCAATTTGTTTCATATTGTTTTTGTGAAATTTGCTTTTATTATGATTTCGGTTTACTTTTATTCATATTTTCTCAGTTTTTTGCTTTCTTTTGTAGTATTATGATTTTTATCACCTTTTCTTTATAGTTTTTATTTATTTTTTTTTTTTTTTTGTTTAAGTAAATGAGAAAAATTTTCGCAACCATCTGAAAAACCAAGTTGTATATTCTCTATAATTATTTTGTATTTTCTGCCTTTGTTTTTTTTTTTTTGGAACATTTCATAATAATAGTCTATATAATTACAAACAAACAAAAAAAAAAAAATATATATATATATAGTACAATGAAATAAACATTGAATGAAGACGAGCTTGCTACTTAATAAACGCAGAAAGTTAAAGGAATGATTTTTTCACTTAAGGTTATTTAGAACTAGAAAAAATGTGATCTGTTAGGCGCGGATCCACGGGGTGGGAAAAAAGGAAATTTCCCTCCCCAAAATGAAAGTTCTTTGAGTTGGATCCGCGCCTGGTTATAAAGCTATCAAGGGCCAAATAAATACAGGTATATCCTTCACTTATATATATTGGACAACTATTTGTAGTTGGCCTCTGATAGCTTTATAAGCTAATAAAAATAAAAACAAAAAGTTTATTTATTTCTTTAAAGCTTTTATGAATTTATTGTTTTAAATGTCTCTTTGTTATTCACTTTGTAACAATATCTACAAGTATCTATCTATTTGGCTTACCTTACCTTTTTTTTTTTTTTTTCTTTTAACTTTTGCACACTTAGTACTAGAGCTCTAGTACATTTTTATAATGTAATAAGATGTTGTTGATATTTGCTCTTTTTCTTTTTTATTTTTTATTTCTACAGCTGTTAACACTCTCAGGTGTTATTTTAAACATTAAGAAAAAAAAAAAAATAACCGCCAAACTGCAACCAAATATTTACAGATCCATTGTAATTTTATGCTTAAAATATTCACAATTCAAAATAGTTCTCATATAAAATATAAAAAAATAGTTATATAGCAGAAAAAGTACCCATTATAAAATACTTTATGATATTTTTTGTGCTGTTGTGTAACAATTGTATTTTTGCAAAAGAATTCACACAATTTTAAACTGAATAAAATAACCCAGAGTATGTACGTACTATGAATATGCAGAGTACTTGGAAGATGTGGAAGCATTGTGTTGTGCGAAAAAAAAAAAAAAAACTTTTTTTTAAATAACTTGAATTTTCTTATGAAAAATATAAATTTTCCTTACAAAGAAAACTATGACAATATATTTTTGTAGTTTTACATTTTTACATTTTTTTTTTAAAACAAAGAAAAGTTTTATATTTAATGTTTTCGTTTACTTAACAAGATAAATATCGGTTAAAATTATAGAAATTGCAAACAAAAACTAACCTTGGGATTTTTTTTTTATTATTTATATTGCTATGAAACAAATATAGAAAAGTTGAAAAGAAAATATTATTATTTATTTATTTATTTATTTATTTATTTTATCAAAAATAAACTTTATCTTCTAGGTAAGATAATTTATTGTACAGGGCAAAGAGTAATTCTTTGTCAGTTAAAATTAGATAGAAATCATCATGGAGATTTTTAATACCATAATTTATTTCCCAGCAAAAAAAAAAAAAAAAAAAAAAAAAAAAACAATCAAGAGCTTCCTGTACATATTTTGAACTTGTTTGTTTCTAAAAATTACTTAAAAAAAAAAATGTGAAAATAAATTAAAATTTAGAGGGAAAAAAGGTTAATAATTTCTAAGAAAATTAAAATTTTTAACAATTTCAAAGCAATTTTACCTTAAACTTATTTTTAAGAGAAGTACTTCCAGTGATAACCATGGGTTAAAAAAAAAGAAGTTCTGCGGTTCTTTTGCATCACTAAGTACTTCCAATGACAACACAATGTTAAATTCATGACTTTTTTCGGTTCTGTTTTTGCTGTGTTTTGTTGCATTGACTCTAACTTTTAAGATAAAGCGCTGTATATAAGATTTATTAATTTGCATCACCTACTGCAACATGTTACGAAAATTATTTACTTAAATTTAATAGAATCTTATCAAAAGAGATCGCTGAGATGTACTTAGTGCTGAAAAAGTGATGTAGATGTTTTTTCTTTAACCCATGGTTGTCATTTTCTTTTAAGTTATTTTTTCTTTATAGTATATTTGAAGTACTTCTTTATAAATCTAATGTTTATAGTTTTGAAGTGATGGCAATATTCCCTCTTAGAAGAAAAAATTTAGTTATCGATGCTTCAAGTTCACATGAAAATTTACTTTATTCTAAGATATCGTTTATTAAAATTTTGGACATGACATAAAAAATTCAAAAAAGTCCGAAAATTATTATTAAATTTTTTAAATTATTTATCTGTAAAAAAATTGAAATATTTCTTTTTTTTAAGTCATTAATTGTCCACCCTAAAGTCATTACTTCCCAGCAAAAAAAAAAAAAAAAAAAACATCCTGAAATTGTGATCCCGATGCAG
>MINK01188608.1:0-18072 GCA_001735545.1 Phormia regina
TTAACAAGCATGTTATAAATTGACTCTCAACTGTTAAATAATGAGTGTGTTTGTGTCAACTGGTTCTCAATTGGAACTTAGGTGTTAATTAGAGGAACAGGTTCGTTAATACAATTGGCACAAATTTTCCGCCGGTTACTTATAGAGCGGAGCAATGGGGTCTCAGATATACAAATTTATATGTATATAGATGATAAGTAGCGAATTCTTGTTCCTTATATAATATGATTTTCTTGCTTGAATGTACTATTATCTTATTTATTTTTCGAGATATATTCATATAGACTTTTAACAATCTCAATATTTTTATTTAAGTCTTTTCCATATATAACCCCACATTTTATAACAATTTTATTATTATGTTTTATGTTGTTTATTAAAGAATAAAATTATCTATCGACTAAAGAAAACTTTAAATCGATATCTTTAACAGGTCAAAAATAAATGATTTTGAATTAGTGAGCTTTTAAATATTAACAATCGGACGGCCGAAAAGACGGACACAATTATTGTATAGATCATCAATTTTTTTTTTTACATTTTGATCAATATAAAAACTAAATATACACATTAAAATAATGATATAGCCTTTCCACGACCATTTGAATATGGGAAATATTAAAACTAATTCTTATATTTATTACCTATTTATTTTTATTTTTTATATCTTTATATAAAGTATTTTTTCCTAACATTTAAATAGAAACTTTAGCAGAGATTCATAGCTTTCATTTGACATCCAAATTGGGTTTTATATAATTTTAGTAAATACTTTATAGATTTTTTTGAAGTTGCGTATTTTTTGAAAATTTGAAGTCCTTTGGAGAAAACATGTACTTCTTATAGAAAAAACTGAGTGCGCAGTTATGAGAGCTAAATTAATACTTCTATAGATTTCTTCATGTGTTTGTATTTGAAATCCCTTTAGATACCTTGTTTAAATACATTCTAAATATGTTTAATTTATTAAAATTTCAAAAGGACATTTTTCTCTAATTAAATCCTTTATAAAAATCACATAAGATATTTACATGATATTTATTTTTACCTATAAAATAGCAATGTTTTTTTTTTTTTTTGTAATCATTGAAGAAATTCAACAGGTATTTATATAATCTATTAATTTAGAGGACACTTTTAACAAAAAACCTTCAGGTCTAATGACAAACTGTGTATCCTTCATAAGACAAAAGGAATATATTAAAAACACTCCATTAACATAATTAAATGTGTGAACTTTATTTTGTCGTGTGTCTAGTATTTAAGCCAAGTAAATATTTAGAATAGTTTGTACACACATATATGGAAATGTACATCTATGTATTGTATACATAGAAACAAAAAAAAAAAAAAAAAACAATTTCGCAGAAAAAAAAAATAAACGCGTAAATCCCATTGAAACTATTCTATGAAGTTCTGTGGACTTGAACTGTGTCACATGGCTGTGCCACTGTTTTGAGCACAAACCAAAACAACAACTTAAAAACTGCAACACCATCAGTTAGTAGCTGTTGTAGAGTAGAGTTGCCTTTATTTGTTTAAAACGGAATACGCTGCTAATATGTACTAAATAAAACTTTAGATATTTCCGCTATTTGCTTAAAGTTTTTTTTCGTTTGTTTCTCTTTTTTTTAATACTTTAACATGACATCTGAAATCCTTTGAGTTCGTTTTTTTTTTTTTTTTTTTGGTTTAACTACAGTTGCATACAAATTTAAATGAAAAAAAAAGAGAAAAAAATACCCCAGAGATCACAAAAAGTAGCACAAATAATAAAACACAAACAGAGGGTAACTGAAATTTCTCACCTAAATTGAAAATAAAAAATCTGTTTTCTATGAAAGAGAAAAAAATATCACACTTTTAGTTGGTAACTGTTGTTGCTTCAGTTGTCTACTAATGTTATTGGCCTCAAAATAAGTTTCGCTTAAATTTCAAGCTGAGGTTTACTTATGCATTTCGCAAACAAACAAACAACCAAACAACAACATTTGTACATTATAATTTATTATTTAGTTTAAAAGTTTTGCACACAGTCAAAATTGTAACTATGAATCCTTAGTCCTTAGTGCATGTTTTATGAAAGTGTGCATGTTGATGTTACCAAAATCTGTTGGCAAGTCCATTATTTATGTGTTTACCAACTAGCCTGTCGGCTGCTTGACTACTGGTTAGAAGTTTACTTTACTTAAAGCTACCAGCGAGCTACCTATCA
This sequence comes from Phormia regina, assembly GCA_001735545.1. NCBI lineage: Eukaryota > Metazoa > Arthropoda > Insecta > Diptera > Calliphoridae > Phormia > Phormia regina. The sequence goes on from MINK01188608.1 coordinate 2,216, forward strand.
TCCCACCTTCATACATATATGTATATATTTCAACCAACCTTTAGCAATATCTAAAGGCTATTTTTTATGTTATTTCACATGAAAAAATAAATAAATAAATAAATAAAGAAATATTTTTGTTTAATAAGGATATAAAAGGATACAAAATGCAGTTATATGAGTATTTCAAACGAATTTTGGGTGACCTTTTTCCAAATCAACAATATACGACTAGATACAAATTATTATTTAATTTAAATTATAAGAAATAAGAAACACAAGGGAAAAGTAGAAATAAGTCTTAGGTATAAATTCTGTAACGATTTTTGACATAAAAAATCAAGAAACAATTAATATAATAATTTATTTGAAAATATTTTGTATTAAATATAATTAAAATAAAATATATATATATACACAGAAAAAAATATTATCATATACTTTTCAATCAACACAATTGAGTGATTCCATTTCAAAACGGACAGTAATCGGATTTAACACCTCCGATTTCAATGAATTTCGCTACATGCATTGACCATTGCAAGTGTTTCCGAGAGATGAAATTTCAGACACACGTTTTTTCCCGGTATGGAAATATGACGGTTTAAAAAATGAAAAAAATATTAAGAACTTTACAAATTAATATTTATTTAACTACTAATAACTTGTTAAATATACATAGTTCTTTACATCAAAAGTTCAAAGGTGAAAATAATTATATCTCAAAAACCAGTATGGATATAAAAGAGTAACGTTACTGACTGACTAATTCATTTCCACAGCCCAAACGACTGAAACTAGAGAGACACAAAATTTGGAACGTCGGTAGGTCTCCCTTCATATATCTCCACTAAGACGGGATTTTTTAAATTCGAATGTTTAGGGGTAAAAAAAGGGTAAAATCGTTAACCTTATAACTCGCAAACTATTAATGATACAATATCGTTTTTCGTTTCGTTTAAAAAATAATTCGATAAGTGTCTGATACTTTTTTTGAAAATCGGCCGTTTTAGAGAGAAATCTGGTAAAAACTGTATTTTGGTACTTTATTTTTCATATGTATCTTTGTAACCAATGAACATACAGATACAAAAAATGCAAATTCGGCACTTTTTGGAAATTCAAACGTTTACGGGGTACAAATCGTAATTATCTTTGGTACTTTTATTTTAATAAGGGATACTACTACAATTTAGAAATTTATTGGAATACAATTTTTGATACATCGATGGGTGAAAAAAGTACCAAAAAGGGGGTAAAGGCGGAAAATTACTTTTAATTCAAACTTAATAATGAGTTTTCAATTACATTAAATTTAGAAACATAAGATTAAGTAAATGCAGTCTTATGTGGATAAGAATTCACAAGAGTGGAATACGTGGTACTTAAATATATATGGTCCTATTCAGGGGAGGGTCTTTTTGGTACATTTTGTTCTTCTAATGGTGCTTTTTTGAATTCTCTGTAATATTTAACCTAGAAACATGAAATTAAATATACATGGTCCTATATAATTCACAAGAGCGGTCTTTATGGTACTTTTTGTTCTTCTAATGGTACTTTTTGATTTTTTTATAATTATGAACCTAGAATGATGAAATTAATTTTATGTTTTCCTAACTGAATATGAATCCATGAGGAGATTTTATGGTACCTTTTTGTTCTGATTTTTGAATTTTCTATAATTTTTTATTTAAATACATGGTCCTAAGTTAATGAAAATTCATTAGGGGACATTGTGGTACTTTTTGGTTTATTATATTTTTAAAGAATTTCGAAGTCAGTGATTCCATGTCAAAACGGATTTCATGTCATGTTGAAACATTCTTTACTGTAGAGGAATTTTTCATAAAAAAATTAATTTTAATTTATATTATTATTCAATAAAAATATAAAATTTCAAGTTTTAGAAAATAAAAAGTTAATTTTAGTATATTTTTAAATAGAAGGAAATTACCTTAAAACTGATATATAGTGAGTTAATTTAGATCGAAAGTTCAAAGGTCAAAAAAAGACTTACAAAAAGTAAACCATTTAATCTCCAGAAACCTTATTTTTAAAATGCTAAAAAAATTATAATATTAATTTATTGCTTGTGCAAAATTTCATCTTGGTCGCTCATTTAGTTCAGAAGTTATGTAACAAAATATGAACTGAAATAAAATTTGTTATATAAAATGTTAATATATTTCTTGTTTTTATTGTGTTCATAAAAAAATAATTTTTGTAAATATTTTAAATTTTATATACAAAAAATGTGCTTTTTTCTGTATTTTACTTCATAACTCCTAAACCAACAGAGGCTCCAACTTGAAATTTGTTACAAATATAGAGAAGGGTTTCATTATCAATATATGCATTTTCTAAGGACTTTAAAATACCGTTTTTGAGATATTATGCTTTAATCTTTATATTATCAATTTTGACCTTTGAACTTTCGAAGTATACAAATATTTTACTTGTCCTTTTAGAGTCCATGAGTTTTTTTATTAAATGGAATAAAAATAAGAATATATACTTTAGAAGTTATGAGCAATAAAGTGTGATTACTTTAGGAAATAGTTCAACCGCTTTCTGATTTTTGCAATGTCATATTTATGGACCAGGAGGATTCTTTACTAACAAAAATAGTGATTTGATACCTAATATCTGTGGCGAATTTCATTCAAATCGAAGATATCAAATCCGAAAATATCTATTTTTGTCCAGTTTGATATGGAATTTTGCATTAAAATTTTATGAACATATTCAAACAAAACTCAAATAAGTATCATATATAAGAAAGATTTTATTTGTCACTTAAATTTTTTATTCATTCAATCATCCACTTAATTGACTTTATTTTATTATTTTTTAATTGAAAATTTTCTTTTGTTTTACATTTTTTGTAGTTTTTAGTAATTAATATATTAATTTTGCTGAGAAATACAAACTTAAATAAGTTTCTAATTGAATGAATTATTTACTAACATATTTGATGACGGATTTTATTTTTTATTTTTTTTTTCTGCGAAGCCTATTGATAACTTCCTTCAAATCATGAAATAAATATGTGTAGTATAACACAAATTTATTTCCTGCCATACATACATATACTTTACTTAGCATTCGTGAAAATTTGTTTCTTCGAATTACCAAATTTAATAAGTATTTTGTAAATTGTATCGTAAGTTTGAAAAGAATTTTATTGCTTAAAACAATATTCATGCAAAAGGTAATAAATATGTGTATTTAACCTTGTCCTTTCTTTGATTCAAATGTAGAAAATAAAAAAATTATTATTTCTTATTTTTATATTATCGTTGACCACCAAAATGTGTATTACACATTTCAAAAACAAAAGCTGTCTATATTACTACTTGATACGAAAGTCATTTCGATGTGAATATGGTATTATTGCACGCAGAGAAAAAACATGGTTACAGCATGATCACCACAACGATTCAATATTTACATAGCAGTTTTTTTATTATTAATTTCAATAATACCGTCTTCATGATAGCAACGTTTATGATACTGTTTAATCATTTAATGATTACCCACAATCAAAATTATAATATGGTTGACGGAATTATAAATATTTTTTTATGAATTCATATTTATGAATTCATATTTATGAAAAAAAAAACAAACATTTTCTACAATAATTTTATTAATTGTACAAATTTGTTTAATTCTAAATACGTACAAATATACTTATTGTAAACTCACCTGATCCATATTTTTCAATTTTCTTGGCCTTCAAAATATTATGTAGACATTTTTACTCCACCAACCATGTTCTCCCTATCAATGGTTGAATTCTGCTGATACTATAATAACATTGGAATGTAATGTCTGCTAATAACATTAATAGTAGACATTACATTCTTCGGCCTATTATTTGTAGGACCAATTAGGATTTTTTTTGTTAAGAATTTTACAACAAATTAACATCGTTTTCATTAAAATAATAAGTGACATATTTTTTAAAGATAACTAGATCAAAACAAATTTAAATGTTGCTTCGAAAAAAAGTTATGGCAATAAGTTTGTTAAGATTTTTTCGAACGCACTCCTTAGCCCGGGTTCACACACAGCATTTTTTCTTGCAGCAATTCTCAGTTCATTAGAGGGAGAGGAGAAGAGAATACTAAACTTTTACATTCTCTTTACCTCTTTCGTCCACAAAGTAAGAATTGCGGCAAGAAAAATTGCTGTGTGTGAACCCCGAGTTACATTTTTCACCTGTCTGTAGGTTTTGATCAAAAACTTTTAACAACATGTTATAAAAAAAATGTAATCTAAAGTCAAAACTGAACTTAAACCCCATTGAGCATCTCTGGGGGGTTTTAAAAATAAAAGAATTGTGAGAAAAAAATTCAAGAAACCTTATATTCAATTCCGCCCGAGCTATGTGCGAATCTTGTGGGATCACTGAATTGTCGTTGTCAGGAGATTATAAAAATAGAAGGGTCTTCAACCAAGTATTGAAAAAGCATTTGGAATTGAAGGTATTTTTTAAAAAATGAATATTTTTTTTTTTTTCAAAAACATTAAGTGTCCCTATTATTTTTTCCAGGCCTTTTTTTAAATATAAATTTTTTGGCAGAAGTAGTTCCTTATTTGTGCTTTACAAGTTAAAATATTTAATTTCATGTATATACTTTTTAATATTTATGGAATAATAAATAAAAAATAAGAATATATTGAAAAATTAGAGTATCCCTAATATTTTTTACAACACTACATATAGCGAAATTGGGTTATTCACTACCACTATTAATTATATATATTTTTTTCGAGATGTGAATCTTATAATAAACAAAATTCTATGATTTGTTTAAGACGGCACATCAAAAACAGTTACAATTATGTCAATATAATTAATACAAATTGTTTTTTAACAGTTTTTATAACAACGCAAATTTTTCTTAGGATGTAAAAAAAATCTACAAACGTGTATTGTGTAGGGTCTCCCTTGTTGGCTTATTTCAAAAGTTAAATGTTCCCATCTTGATTTCGCGTTCAGTTTTTTTATGTTATCTTTTCAAACTAAGAACTCAATATTAGTAAGAGATTCTTAAAATTTTATATAGAACAAATCTTTATAAGATTTCAAGATCTTATATAGATTTTAGAAGTTGAAAAATAAAAGTTTTCCACTTTAAACAATGAGTGGTGTTGAGATTTTAGAAATTAATATCTTTCACGATCCTAACGTAGAGTTTAGTTTATTTTATTGAATTTAACATTTGTATCTTTTTACCACAAATTGGGAAACCCTTTATAATATCCATATAAGTTTATATGAATGTTTAAAGTTTATCTGCATAAGTCCTCTGTTATGCAGTGTTAGCATAAATAAATTCTGCTATGTATTTAAGTTTGTCAATGTGCGTTACATACATATGTATGTATATGTATGTTATATTAAAACATAATTATTATATTTCCTAGATAATTAAGTGACAATTGTCATGTCAGATTAACATTAACACGATATAAATCATGGCTGCAAAACATACAATTTCATCGTTTGTCAAAATGTCAATTAATTTTGTGCATGTGCTTCTTGTCAAGACTCTTAAGCTGTTGGGTGTTTTTGAATTTTTTTATTATTATTTTTCTTTTCTTGTTAATTTTGTTACTTACATCTTTTTGTTTGTTTTATATTTCGCTTTTATATATTTTTTTGGTAAGTAATTAAGAAATCTGTTATTTTATTGTTGCGTGTATAATTATTTATTTAATTTGGTTAGAAAAAAAAAAAAAATAAAAATAAAAAATGTAGCACTTGATATAAGGGATGTGTATGAAAAAAAACAATCCCCCAAAAATTTATTTTATTTTTAACCAACAGTGCGTATGAGTAATTTGCGCTTCTTTTTTGTTTAATTTCAATTTATTACAGAAAATATATGGCAATTGAAATTAATATTAAAGTATTTACAAAATGTGTGTTTGTGTCATGTTATATGCATGTGTTGATAATTATTACAACATAAAAGACATTAACACCTCGTGTTAATAATTTACTCGTATATTCAGTATGTTGTATTACAAAGTGAAATCCTAATTATAGTCGCAATTTGCTTTTAATTTTTCCATTCAAATTTAATGATTAAAACAAAAAAGGTTGACAAAAAAATGGTTTCCTTTTAATTTGGTAAAACAAAAACTACTTAGTATGTGTTTTGGGTTTATTATAAAAAATAAAAATGTATTAAGGCAACTTAAAGTGTTTATGGTTATGGACTTCCTGGCGTCATTGTTATATATGTATGTATAAGTAATAATTACTCATTAAAATTTTGTATTCAGCATCAAAGAATTAATATTTGAGGTTTTCAATAGCGTTTTAATAGGTCTTACATTTAGTTTAAATAACACAAGCCAACAAAAATAAAATCAACAAAATCGAAAAAAAAATTAAAGACTTGAAAAACCATTTTACAATTTTGATGTATTATGGTTTCAGTCCAAAATTAAAAAGGTTTTTTTTATAAAATTATTTTTTTTTAGCCGTTTTTCCACATTATTAATGATAACTCAAAAAGTGTCCGATATTATTGAAATAAATTTGGAAAAATTTATATTTATATAACTTTTAATCTCTTTATATATTGCGTTTTTATCGGCTTAGTAGTGTCGGAGTTATAACAAAAAATTTAAACAAATTATGTGGAAAAACATTTAAAAAAATTTATAATTTTATATATTTTTTTAAGAAAACCTCTCCATAGGATTTTTAATTTGATTCATATTTGGACTATTGGAACTATAATACATCAAATCTACACGCAGAGAAAAAATATGGTTCTGGTGAATATAAACTAAGAGCAACGTGCTATGATTGTAATATAATTCCAGGTTACAATAAGTATTTTTGTACGTAATCATTATTATGATTCCAGTTTATCATTTATTAGTCAAGTTTATAAACTTACTAATAACTTTTCTTAAATATTGCCTTCAATTTTATTATGTTTTTATCATTTAATAATCTCATGTTATCATAAATATAAACAAATTATATCATATATATAATTACATTTTATCATATTATAATCCAATTTTATCATATAAATAATCCCAATTTATCATATTTATAATTCCATTTTTTCATATATATAATCTCATTTTCATACTTATATTCCTTAGTACCACAATATGTAGTACCTTCATCGTACTAAATAAAAACAAACTTTATTAATTTATATTTGTTCGTATCTGAACTAAATGGGAACATATCTGAACTAAATGGGAATTAATAAACTAACAAACTACTGGACTAAAAATATTGGCTTAATGGTTGTGAAATTAAATAAATTTGTAAAACTAACTGAATGGTTTTAGAATTAACTTTTAATTGTATAAATAACTAAATGTTTAAAATTGTCATATATATGATTTCATACAAAAATGTTGAAATATATATTATGATTGTGGTGATCATAGTGTGACCATGTTTTTTTTTTTTTTTTGCGCGTATATAGCAGTTATTCAAGCCTTTTTTGCTGTTGACCTGTATAATTTGTATTTAACATATTTCTGTCTAATAATATATTTTTAATTTTTTTTTTTGAGTTCAAAAAGAGGTCCTTTTATTAAAAAATAAATAAATCATTGTATTCGTTCTAGTTATTTTTCATTAGTTTCTAGTTCTTTGTATAATTAGTCCTTATAAGTACATACTTACAATTTAATTTTAATATTAAAATTCGCTTACATATGAGTGATTAGAGCACAAATAACACAATAATATAATTATATTTTGAAAATATTAATCTTTGTCTAAAATGTATAATATTAGTTAAACTCAAACAATGCATAATTGATAGACACATTTGCTTTATTTTTTAGATACTCATGCTAATAAAATTAATTAGTTATAGTCAGGGACCTGAAGTTCATAAAAAACATGTTCGTTTTTTGAAGATATAGAAGTGTTTTTTGTACAGAATTAAAAATAATTCAATAGAATTGAATAATTTAAAATCGAAATTATATATTTGTTTTTACTAAAATATGCTCATTTTATATTAGTTTGTACACATTTTTTGTACCTTAAATACTTTTACTTCCTATCCCTGGTTATAACTATCATTTAATTGAAATGTTAATGAAATAATAAGTTTGAATTTAAAATTCATCTACAGTATATCACAAAAATATTTGTCTATGTAAAATTTCTGTCTAATAATATATATAACATAACAATTATCTAAATAATCATCTAGGGCGTTATGTACACGCAAAGAAAAAATATGGTTCAGGTGACCATAAACTAAGAGCAACATACGATGATTGTGGTATATGATTCTAGGTTAAAATGAGTATATTTGTATGTAATCATTATACTGATTCCATTTAATCATTTTCTCATCATTTATTGATTCGGTTTAATATACTTATAACTTCTTTTATAATACTTCTTTCTGCATTTTTTTATCATATATACAATCACTTTATATATATAAACCCCGAGATTCAAATACTGAACTTTTTTGAAATAAAGCACATTTATGCGGATTTTTTTACATCATTTGTTTATTGGCAATATTGCAAAAAAAAAAAAAAAAAATATTTCAACAATTTATTNNATTCAGTGAACCATATTAAAATTTTGATTGTGTGTAATCATTAAATGATAAAACGGAATCATAAATGTCATGAACATGGTATTATTCAAATCAATGAGAAACGGCTGTACAATCACTGAATAGTTGTGGTGATCATGGTGGAACCATGTTTTTTCTCTGCGTGCTGGATCACTAGTGTAGGATCTTATTGAATTCTTAGGATGTTCTTTTTTCCTGGGATTGTTATAAGTGGAGGAAATAGTAAAACTATTTTGAATTAAACATATATAAATGAGTTTTGTATCTAATGGAAACTGAAGTCATATACATACATAATAATAATTTTACATATCGAATTTAATACTAACTATAGTTTTTAATTAGTCCGTCGGACTCAAAGGTTTACTGTAAATTTATACTTTAATTAATTTAAAGTGGAAATAAATAGTATTAAATTAATTAATAGTAACTATTAAGGAAATTATATTGGTCCTTCGAACCATTCAAAAACATTTTATGCTTAGTGGAGAAAATATGATAGACATTATTGGTACATAACATAAACTTATTATGTTTCTAAGAAGTAAGAACATATTACTAAAGATAAATTGATGGTCCTTCAAAACCAATCCACCTTAAAATTAATTAAAATTTACTTTTTCTTTTAATATTATTGAGATAAAAAATAAGTAGTTTATTTTTGTTTCCTTAATTAATTGAATACCAGGTTTTACAAAAAAAATATTCAAAACAAATCAGTTTTTCATATAAATAACAAAAAACTGATTTTGGATAAATATTTTTAACAAAAAGGAAAGCAACGAATTCTGTCTTACCAAAAAAAAAAAAAAAAGTAGCTCTTCAAACAAAAATAAAATAATTCTAATACAAAATCAGCTTCGGATGACCATATGGTCGAATTAAATTTATAAATTATTTTATCATCAAAGTAGATTTATTAAGATTTATATGCTAATGTTTTATAATTTCAATGAATTAATAAAGAAAATATAACTTAAAAAATATAATTTTAATCAAAACTACATAATCTTTCTAAATTAACATTTCAAAAAGGACACAATATTCCTTTTAATATTTGCCTTAATATTTTTATATAGGTTTTACTATAGATTATTGACATAGATGTGAAGCTTTAAAAAAAAACTCAATTGAAAAAAATACTAAAAAAGGCACACGTATTACAATTGTTTTTAGTTTTCAATGACATTTTTTTTTTTTTTTGTAACATCTTCTGAGATTTAGTATTTTTTTTTCTAACAATCTATGTCATAATCTATGGTTTTTACTCTATGTATGTAAGAATTTTAACTCATTTCTAATTAAATTTTTATTATACCTTATATGTCATTTTGTTTCTCTAATTCTTATATTTTTCTTTTATTTCTTTTATTATTTGTTTTCCTTCTCTACCTGGAACAAATTCTTATTGTAACTCCTACACTTCTTCTGCACCATTTAGTTTTCTTTTCAATAATAAACTCACTAATCTGCCACCAGATGCATTTACACGTTTACCAAGTTTGAAACGCCTACGACTCGATGGTAATCCCATCGATTGTAATTGTGGTATTTACTCATTGTGGCGCCACTATCAACAGCATCCCCAACGACAACTCATCACTATTGCCTTGACATGTGAAACACCAGCAACATTGTATCGTCATGGATTTGCCAGTCTACAGGAATATCATTTTCATTGCAGTAAGTGATAGTATTTTATGTATAAAACTATAGCAGCAACTAGTATATGTAGATGTATGTATATATGTGTACTTTTAGCCATATTGTATTAAACATGGTTATGTATGTATATATGTATGTATGTGTGTGTGTGTTTGTGTAGGGGTGTAGATGTATTTGTAAGTAATATGTATCGTATTTAGAGTGTAAACAGTTGAAAATCCAATTTAAATTGTGGGAAATTACTGAGCAGTGACTGACTGTTTGAATGAATGAATGAATGAATAACTATCTAGATTCTAAAATTCTTAACTGGAAATACCTACTACTTACAGATATTGTTTTATTATTTTTTATTTTATTTTGTATCTCTCATTTGTTAATTTCATTTCTTTTTTATTTCCATTTTAATATTTTCAAAAAGAAAATAATAGACTGTGAATTATATGGATGATAGAATTAAATGCTGAAATTTATAAAAATGATTTGAAAGAGCAAATGATTATATAGATCTTTTTGAAGTATTTTTGTTACATATACATATATTTATTAAATATTAAATTTGCTACAAAATAATTTAGATTTTTTATTTTCGGACCAATAAGTAAACTAGATAAATGAACATATTTCAATATATTAATTACGAATGTTTTGAATATGTATAGAATTATGAGGAATTATGAGTGAAAAGGCAAAATGAATGGTAAAACCAATTGTCGAGCAACAATACCGAAATTGTTCATCTCCAGAACCGAACCGCTAACTTAAGCTACATTTTTGCAGATATTTAAAAGCACATATAATGAACCGAATTGAACGATTAATTAGATTGATTCATTTATGTTCTCAAAATATAATTTTAGAATAAATGAATTGAGAGAAATTAATGCCCTCCATGAAATAAATAATTTGTTTGTTTTATTTATTTTTTTTTTTTTTTTTTTTTTAAAAAAAATTTTTTTTATTTTTTTTTTTTTTTTTTTTTTTTTTTTTTTTTTTTTGAACAAACATTTCTTTCATTTTTTAAAGACATTGAAAAAAAGCGAGTAAAATTTTAAGGTCGATTATTCGAGTAAATTAAAAACCACAATTTCGAGTTATTTAATTATTCAAACAATAAAAAAGTCTAGTAAAATGATTACTTTAATATATATAATATTACAACATTTTAAATTGAAAAAGAAATTCAAAACAAAATTGTTATTTGTCAAAGATAAATAAAAACACATTGTCCATTTTAAATGAATTTGTTTAACATCAGATATCAAAGGTTTTATTTGCAAATATGTTATTTCTATCACAATAAAAGGATAAAACCTTTTAATAAAAAAATCTATTCAATCGAAAACCAATGTATGTAAGTAAATATTGTTTAGATTAACATTTTTTTTATTTTTATCAATATTTTTATTCCACACAATCAAGCCAGAAAAAAAACACACACATACACATTTTAGCAATATGGAAATAAATTTTTACACGTTACACTTAATAAAACATGAGTTTTACATTAAATTACAAACATTTATATGTAAATGTTTTATTTTATGTAAACTATCTAATAAAATGAATCATAGATTTTTTACAAAATACATAAAAAAACCGGTAAAAAAAAAAACTTTGTTAAAATTTTAATACAAAATTAAATTGTTAAAGATATTCTGAAGTAATGAAAGGTCATTATTCAATTAATTACTTTTTAATTTAAAGTTGAAATAAAATTATTTATATTATATATAGGTTTAGGATTTAAAACAAAGACTATCTATAAAAATATTTTTCATTTATTCCCAAGAAAAACCAATCACTCCCAATATAGGCCAAAAACATTATTCATGTAGAGTCTAATAAATAAACACACATTTGTTTCTTTCATACATATATATATATTTTTTTTTTTCGTTTTTTCATTTTTGTTAATTTAGGTTTATGTATGCAAATATTTTACACAAATTTCTTCTATACAATTTTCCAGGAAAACCTGAAATTATCAAGGCACCACATGACATGCATTTGACAACAGGTGAAACAGTCGAATTGCCATGTCGTATGGTGGGTGATCCAGAGCCAGAAATAATTTGGATGCAAAACACAAATGAAGTTTCACCAGACTATTCACCTAAAATGCAAATATTGTCTTCGGGCACGCTTAAAATAAATGCGGTAGACTCAAATGATATTGGTATTTATGAGTGCATTGGACGAAATGAAGTTGGTGAGACACGTACACAACCCATTCGCATGATGGTCGAACAAAGCTCCAATACAAATGCCAACAATAACAATCGTTATACATCAGCACAACGTGGGGAATATAATGGTAACAATGATAATAATCAACTATGGAATGTTCATCTAAACCCAAATAATAGACAAAATTTGGAATTAAATCGTAACATTGACAACAGTAACAGTAATAGCAACAACAACAGAAACAACATTTATAGTAATAATGGCAACAATGGAAATGCAAGGCAACAACATTTACAACATGCATCACCCTATACAGCGTCACCGTTTACAACTGGTAATAGTCTAGCCCAACAACCACCCAAATTTGTGTACACACCCTCAGATCGTATTGTTGCTTTAAATGGGGATTCAGTACGTTTAGATTGTATGGCAACGGGTAACCCAACACCTGAAATTCAATGGTATTTCAATGGTCGGTTGGTTGCACAATCAACTGATGCACTACGCATTCAAGCAAATGGTAGTTTAGTTATTGTCCAGCCTACATTATTGCTGGCAGGTGTATATCGTTGTGAGGCCACAAATCATTTAGGTACCATACAGTCTAGCGGCAATATCGAAGTAAAAGGTAAGTCGTGTTAAGCCAAAATGAATAAGTGAACGAATGAATGAATGATGGTACATGTAGTCAATATGACAGTATCTCAAAAGAATGTTGTTAAAAAAAGTATATCAAAATTTCTAATTCAAATTATTTTAATACGGGCTTAATCCGGTGTGCTTCGTTATCCCTTATTAGGCTATATCAAATATTTACTAACGTATAAGAGTTTTTTTTACAAAAATTAACGTAATATCCAACCTATCTGAGTGTCAAATTTCGAGACAACGAGTTTAGCCATTTAGACGTGATTGGTGCACAAACAAAAATTTTTAAAAAACGTGGGACTAAAATGTGTAGGCTATAACGATCATAGGCACCGGTACTATTTACATTTAAAATTTCTTGACCATTGGTTTAACCGTTCAGACGTGATTGACGCAAAAAAACAAACTTATACTGCTTTTTAATAATATTCCTTGAGTAAAGAGAACCGGTTCAAAATTAGTTACTTGACAGGTTCTCAGGACTAGTAACCAGTTCTAGTTCCGGAACTTTATATGAGAAAAACCTTTCACTTTTAGATGGGGTTGTCATTGGAGGTAGCTAATTAGCCCCTTCGCACAGGTCAAAGGATAGTTCACAATACTGGTCCTATAATGCAGGTTCAATATCGATTAATATAACAAAAATTTGATAAAAATTTGGTAATTGTTTATTTTTTAAACTTTTTTTATTATTATTATTGTTAAATTTATGTTTTATAATTTTTCATTAATTTCGATGGCGTCACCCCGAATCGATCCGTGCTCAACTAACTCACAAGCATGTTAAAAATGACTCTCAGTTGTTAAATTATGAGTGTGTTTGTATCAACTGGTCCTCAATTAGAACTTTAATGACGAGTTAGGTGTCAATTGGTACTGAGGAACCGGTTCATTAATACAATTGTCACAAATTTCCCGCAGGGATATATTAGGATTAGAATTGTTTATTTAAATCGAATTGCAAATACATTTCTATTTAATAGTAATAATAATAATAATAATAATAATAATAATAATAATAATAATAATATAAATAGATATTTGCAAAAAACTACCAATTAACAAATATATTAAAATTAAATTAAAAACTTGTTTAAATTTGCATCTCTTATGTTCTCGAAATTTTAAGCTCAAAATAAATATGGATTTGTTAGATCTTTGCCATAATGTAAAAATAATTTGAATTTTACTGAAAACCTTTGTGTAGTACATAGATAAGTATGAGTCCAAATTGAAAAATGAGTTTATAAGACAAAGTTCGTAATTGTTTCAAAGTGATTTAAAACTTAACATTATTTGTATTTGTATGTATTATAATTAAATTTTCCATAAAGCGAAAACTAGTCATTTAATAGCGTTTCAAAAATTACAAAAGCACATCCCTTGAAATGAATTAAAATTTTATCTAAAAAAAACAAATAAACATAATATGGATACATTCAGATTATCCAAAGTAAAAAAATATTGTACACGAAGGAAATTCGTTACCCAACTCGAATATTCCTGTTGCCAAGATTATGATCTCAATTTCAAGTGATCGAAAGAGTGTCATCTGCTATGAACCAAATGAAGCGATAAGGGGAGGCTTTAATCGGTTACAATTTACCTATTTGAAAAAGTGAATTGAATGAAATAGTAAAAATATTTCCTTCGACCTTATTTTGCGAAGCAGTTAAAAACTAAAGCTTTAAAAAAATCGATAATATATACTACAAACTAAAAATCTAAAAGAACTCTGAAAACACTTTTCTTTAGAAACATACTTTAAAAGGTCTGCCCTAGGCCTTTAAAAATAAAAAATAAATTCCCAGACAAAAAAAAACACCTAAAGTGTAGAAGATTAAAAGCATTAAAAATTTGTTTGTTCGTATTTATGTGTTGTGCAGTTTATGTTTGACATTCTGTCAAAAACACAAACACAATAAATAAATGATGAATACACGACTATAATAAGGTGGCATCGATAAAAGGGAACTAAAAAGGATTTAAATAAAACAAAATAAAAAAAAGCACGGACTCTTTAATTAAAGAATTATTTTAAGCATAAACGGAAAATAGATTAAATGGCTACACAACAAAGAGTCGCAAATTAAAAAATATATTAGAAAATAATTCACTCAATCAATTTGCACCTCTTATCAAAATCATAATAATAATAATAATAATAATAATAATAATAATAATAATAATATCAATAACTAAAAATTGTAAAAATTAGAAACTCACAAAATTTTCCAATTAATAAATTAATTAATTCAATAATCTATTTGATGTATATAGGAAGCAAAATCATACATAAGTATTATTTATACCCTACACCACCATAGGTGGTTGGGTTATTATATGTTTGTGCAAATATTGTACCCTCACCATAAAGAATACCGTTCGACTCAGAAAGTGATTCTGAGATTTAACCATGACCGTCTATCTGGTTGGCTGGCTGACCATGTAAAGTCGTGCGCAAAGTACAGGCCTCAATTTTAGATATGATTTGATGAAATTTGTTTTTTTTTTTTTTTTTTTTTTTTTTTTTTTTTTTTGAACAACGGAAAAAGCCTACTGCTTTTGGTCATGATCGGCCCATTATTTCACTTAGCTCCCATACAAATTTTCTCCCGGAATAGAGTTTTAACAATCAAAGTTATCTTAAAAATTTAAATATTTTAATGAAATTTAACACAAATACGTTTTATGTTAACATAAATTATGGACAATCGGTCCATAATTTACCATAGCTCTCATATAAACCCCTCTTTCGAAAATCACTTTAAC
>MINK01188612.1:0-18703 GCA_001735545.1 Phormia regina
TAAATCTATGTAATTAAAATACTTTGATTTAATGGCTTCCATACAGGAAGACCTTCCAAAAGATGTTCATTGTTAAGCAGAATTCGGAAAGACCGTTACCGTTACAATGAAAATTTTTGTATGTAAAAATGAAAAGCAAAACAAGTTTAAATATCAAATCTAAAACTCCTGCCCATATATACGCAAATTAGTGCACCTCATAAATATATGAAATGCTATACAATAATTATGCATTAATAGATGTGGAGGAATGTGCAATAAATTTCAAACGAAGTGCATTATTCGAATAAGGAAATATGCAGAGCTCAACAGGTAAATAAATTAAAAATGTATTAAAAATTTCTTTCCGACAGATCACTTTTTTTTTGGGTAAATCTACACACATGGGCAAAAGTTACAGTCATCTATCATGTACCATGTTTAAAGGCTCCCATGCTCAGAAAACAATTGAAATAAAAAACGTTAAATTTAAACAAAAAGTATATCTTATTCAAATATTTCAGTTAAAATAACTACTTTTTTATACTTCCCATTCCTTTATTAATTTCTCTTCAAGTATATTTTTGGAAGTAGGTCATGTTCTTGATTCCGTCTATCAAAGTGGTCCCATAAATGCACTATTGGGTTGATGTCGAGTGACTGAGGAGGAGTTTTAAGAGTGTGAGGGATGTTATATAAGATCCATAATGAAACAATTTCCGCCATGTGCTTAGGGTCATTGTCCAGCTAGAAGAAATAGTCTGATTCAATGCCAAGTTTTCGAGCACTTTTATGCTAGTTACCCTTAAGGATATTCAAATAAATAGTTTTATCCATTACTTCATTAATAAGTAATTGTTCCCTTGTCCCAGCCGCTGATATACAATCGCATACCATGACACCAGCACCACCACGTTTAAGAGTCGACTGAATGTGTTTTTCCAGCAAAGTCTCCCTCTTCTTTCACCATGTCAAACACCTTATCCCAAAAGTCTATTCCTTTATTTATGTGCTCTTTTGCGAAAGAAATGCGTTTTCTTTGGTTCACCTTGCTAATCTGCGATTTTTTCCTGCAAACTCTGGCATTATACCCGGCAGAATTTAGCATTCGACGCACAGTACGGGGGTGAAAACCTGTACCTGTATCTCTTCAATTGTAGTTTCTTTTCTTTTTTCACCCATTTTTAATAGAAGTGACATTAGCAAATTTTATTAAATTTCGACAGATCAGTCTTAAAGTTACCATAGTACACGAATTTACACAGAAGTTCTTAAAGTTTCTTTAATATTTAGATACAGTGACGGTGACTTTTGTCCACAAAAAATATGATCTTCAAATAATAAATACTTATTTTTGTTAATAAGGTTAATCAAAGAAAAATAATTTTAACTAAAAAGCATTTTAATGAACCCTATTTTATGCAGAATTAAACTATTTTTATATATAATTTGTTTTATGGGCGCAGAGGCCCTTCAAACTTACATAAAAGTAAATGACGGTGACTTTTGTGTATGTAGAAATCTAATTTCAATAGATTTCTGCGATACGCTACCTAGAATTTTTTCTCAATAGCTACCATAGTATAATTATAAAGTATACTCGTAAGAACAGCTGTTTTACAATTCTTTCATTGATACACCTCGCCTATTGTCAAATTGTTTTTGTATTCCCATGTAAAATTTTTTCGTGAGTATTTTGGTCTTCNNTTTTTTACTGTCAATTTACTAATTTAACGATTGACGATTTTTTCTTCATTATCTCTAATATTGTGACGATTTTCTGGCATCACTGTTATTTTAATATATAAAAAGGTAATGTTTAGGAAAATTCCGTGAACATTGCATGTTGAATAACAAAAGATTCAATAAATTTTTTAAATAAGGAATGTATTTATCTTGGAGTTTATGTAAAAGAAAAGATTTCTCAATATACAGTTCCCTTTGAAGTGTATATCTAATTTATTGATAATTGTGTATCATTTTATATAGAATTATGTTATCAAATTAAGAAAAGGTTTGATTTTGAAAATACTATCATAAGTAACTAAAGTTTAATATTGCATTTGTTAAAAAGTTTTCCAAATTTAGTTTCTAAATATAAATATCAAATAGAAAACGAAATTAACCCTGGAAGAGCTTCGTTAGTTGTTTCGACTAACAACAATGCTATTTTGAGTGATATTTCTTTATTCGTTGTATTTTGTTATAACACCTGACGTAAATCAGATCTTGAAATGTCCAGAAGTATGTTACTGTGAGCGGTCTGGAAGTTAGATTTTTAAGCAACCATGTTAGTCGAAACGACTAACGAAGCACTTAGTGTAATTTTTAGCGATAAAGTAATTTCGCAAATAAAGTAATGCAGTGTATTTAATATTTGTTCCTATAGTGTGAAATACTTTTTTTGGGGGAAATAAATACAATTAGACTTCCAGAAATAAGTAAATTTTTTTTTGTCACATTAAACAATGATGATTAGGGAGCACTATTTCCTAAATCAAATAGAAAAGGTTTGCTGAAGACTGAACAAAGTCATATTATGAAGTACTAACGATTACATATCGATTTCATCTTATGAGTTCTACAATAAAAACAAAGGACGCTTCTCTACATTTTCTGCATCAATCTAAAGATTAATTATATAAATAGTTTATTCAAAAAATATGTTAAAAACTGCATTAGGATCTAATTTATTTACACAACTAACACTAAGGTAAATTATGTAACACCATCTCTGGAAAAGTACAAATATTGAAGTAATTTTAGTTTTTGTTGAATATTTTAAAAATACGGGAAAGTATTTAGGAATTTTTGCTGTTATTTTATTAAATTTAATTCATCAACCAAAAATCAATTGTTTTACTTTTCATTTTAATGACACGTTTTGCAATAGGTTAAAAACATCGAAGCCCTTCCAGGGTTAAAGAGTTAAGACTTTTTGAATTTCATGAAAATTCATTGGTGATCAAGGTCAATGAAAAGCCATTTTTTTAAATTTAAAATGGAATTACTCATGAACATAATTAATGTTTTTATGTATTTTATAACTTATTTAGTTTTAATAAAGATTGCAGAATTGTTCTTTTTTGGTAAATATAGTCTTTATACATGAAAAATATAAGATTTTTTGACGATTTTTAATTTTTTTGTTAACGATTTCGACGATTTTTCCAAAAAAAAAAGAAAAATTGTCTAACACCCCTGTCCACATACCTCGCGGTACTGTCAAATTGTTTTTGTATTCCGATGTAAATTTTTTTCGTGAGTATTTTACTCTTCCTCTCCTTTATTCTCTCATTTTCTATTCATATCATTTTGACATTGTCTGCAGTAGTTTTACACTAACAAAATACAAATAACTTTTGTTTTTGTAGATGTGCGTGTTCTTTCTATACCAAATTTTGTTTTTATTTTATACACAGATTATCGTTTTTTTTAATTTAATGAGGGGTCATATTTTTTTTGTTTACACTCTCTCAATTTGACGTGTTGATTTGGCTCGGTTCCATATAAATGCGTGTATTTTACTGCTTCTATCGGTTGCAGTTGAAGCGAAAGTATTCTATGTAGTTAAGCGTTGTTGTATCGTCTTAGCAATGAATGTGTTCGGTCGTGATATCAACATAATTACAAAGTACTCGCACATCTACAAAAACAACAATTCCTTGTATTTTGTTAGTGTAAAACTACCGCTCAAAATGTCAAAATGCTATGAACAGAAAATGAGAGAATAAAAGAGAGGAAGACTAAAATACTCACGAAAAAATTTTACATGGGAATACAAAAACAATTTGACAGTAAGGCGAGATGTATCAAAGAAAAAATTGTAAAACAGCTGTTCTTACGAGTATACTTTCTAATTATTGAATAAACTCTTAGTTTTAATAAATAAATTTTAGAACGGGTGTTTTGTAAAAATAAATCAAGGTTTTTATTAAAATTTTAAATAAAGACCGACAAAATTAAAAATTAGAGTAAATCAGGTTGCTTGTTTATAAAAATAAAACTTCGGAAAATTGCGATAAACTTCAAATTATTTTTTATGGGAGATAAGTAGAACCAATTAAACAAAATTTTTGTTTTAAAAACAAAAATGTGTTTTTTTTTACTTTTAGCAACAACAAAATATATTTGATTAATTAATGAAATATAATAAATAACTTTTAGAATTAAAAAAAGAAAGAAAACAGAATTTCTTTATAAAAATAATTTAATTTGAAGAATCGCGATTTATCGCGGAAACTTGAGTCAATTAAAAATACCATGTATTCGAATTGACTGAGAAAGCCCACTGTGTTATTTTGAAAAATAATAATAATAATAATAATTTGTATGCTTGTATACAACGATTTTTAAAAATTTTATTATCTAAAAAATGAAGCCGGTTTCCAGTAACATTAGATAATCACCATAGAAATATCATAGATACATATGTATTTCGTAAAGAATAATAAATATAAAATAATATATATATTTTTTTTATTTTCATTTATTTACTTTTTGGCATCTATTTCTGTATATTAATACGCATATAAATGAAAAAATAATGTACATTTAAAGCAATAATTGTATTACATCTTATACTCGTTATACATAAATGGTACAATATTTAAGCAAAACAATATTATAACTTAAAAACTATTAAGATATTTATTTTTATTAACTTTGCCGTTCTTTAAACTACTATGTACTGATAACACTACTACATATACATACATATTCATATTTTATTGAAATTATTATTATTATTTTTTTATTTTTAATACATAAATTAAAATTAATATTTGATTTATGTTAATATATTGCGTTTAGATAACAATTTTAATTCCGTTTCGTATTTTCCTAAATTTGGTTGTTCGGCAGCTATTTGGGGCATTTTATTTTGTATTTCTTCAAATGTTTTATGCAATTCCTCTAACGATTCACCCAAACCCTTTTTAATGTTACTAAACTCTTGTGAAATTATGGATAATTTACCCAGCAAATAATTCAAATTTGAATCCATATCTAACATACGATCTTTTATGTCGGTCACTTTAAGACCCATTATATTGACACTATCGTGAGTAGTGTTAATGGATAATTCATTGCGTGCATCTACTGCCTTAAGAAGATCTTTGGTATCGCCAAGTTCGTCATGCATTATTGAGATTTGGTGCCACACTTGTGAGATTTCCGATTCAATGAGAGATGTGAAATTTTGCATTGTTTCGATTTGATTATTCATCATCATTTCGTCAACATTATCGAAACGTTCTTTCATTGTTTCAAATAATTCATCTTTTTGTTTTTCCAAATTGTCGCTAATTTTCTGTACAATTTGTACTGTACCAAATTCTACCTTACGCTGAGTATCCAATACATATTCAGAATTAGTCATAAGGATATTATTGAATTTATTGAAAATTTCAAGACCTTCATTAAATTTCGTATAGCTGTTATTCATTTCAGTATAAAATTTGTCCAAGACTTCGGCCGAGTCAACGACATTCTTTTTTACAGTTTCTATGTTTGTGGCGAGGTTTTTGCCTTGAGTTTCAATTTCATTAGAAGTTTTTGCAGCAGCTAAAAATAGAATAATAACAAATGAAATTAAATTGCTTTCTCATATAAATAATTATTACTAAAGATTCCGTATATAATAATTAAAATCTGCTGCATATAAAATTGTACAAACTTGAGAACATATTTTGAGTATTTTGTTGCAAGTACATAAAATAATTTTTAATTGTAAAATAATCTATAAATTTGACATTTACTATAAATATTTTTCACGTAGCGTAGATAATAATTTTAATATTTGTTTTCTAATCATAGTATTTTTAATTATATTAACTCACTTGCTTCTGAGGCTTCTAATATTTTCGCTTTAACAGTTTCCAAAGCATTAAGAGTTTCATTATTTAAATTTTGTATGAATTCTTTATCTGCCAATAAAAGTCCCATTTCGGGTTGAGGTAATTCCTTAAGTTGAGCCAAACCTGTATTGACTTCTTCAAACATTTTAATAACTTTATTTTCGAATACTGTATTATTGGATTGTACAATGACTGGAGATGGTGGTGGGGGAGCAGGGGTAGTTAAACTGTAACTAACCAATCGATCTTCAATTTTTGATAATTTTTCTTGGGTAACTGGACTTGTCTTAAATGCCACTTCTGTGTGTTCTAGCATATTATGTGAAACATCCAATAATTTGTCAACATTTTGTGATAAAGTTTTCATGTGAGTTATAAGTTTCTTATTAATTTCCTCTTGATCCTTAACAAACGTAGGTGGTATGGCAGATTCTGTTGGCTTGGGTGCAGATAATAAAGCAGCTCCGGGCATTACTGGTGGTCGCTTATAACATTCATCATTTTCTTGCATCCATTTAAAAATACGTTCTAAAACTTCACCTATCTTTTCTGTCTGCATGTTGTATTTTTCTTCTTGCTGCGAGAAATAAGAAAAAAGTCATTTTATATAAAGGTTGTTTTAATTTTTTTAAATAATTACCGCTATCAACATGGTTTCAATTTGACTGACTCGCTCATCTAAACGTGAGAAAATACCATTTATGGGCTCCAGGTTCTTTTGACCCTTTTGCAAAGCCATCATTCCTTTTTTCAATAATTCACCTAATGCTCGTTCACGATGTTCATGTCTTTCTAATTTATTGTCTAACTGATTATAGGAATAAATTAGGGACTGAAGAGTTCCTCTAATATCGCCAAGTCTAAAAAGAATTAAAAACGGAAACAAACAACAATTAAATGTTTGGAATAATTGTATTAATTGCCTACAACTTGGTAATTATCCCCGGGTACGATGAGCAAATAATATATATAAAAGTATATTAATTTTGAAGTTATCATATTACTAATCTATTTCTTTTACAGTTTTATGTGTCTGGAGAGAAGGTTGTGGCTTGTGAGTTGACCACTAATTAAAAAAAAAAAAAAAAATAAAAAAAAAAAAAAAAAAAAAGAAGGTATGTGTCGGTCAAGACCGCCCATGAGATACCTCTACATCCATTGCCATATTGAGTACCCAAAATTCGGGAAGGGCCAATTATGAACCTATTAGACTTGTAAATTTAAGTGGAAAATTTTGAAAACACCTATTGCAGATATTACATTGATACTAAGATTCACATGTATTTGTGCACTTTTTGGTGATTCCTCCAAAAATTGGGCTTCATATGGAAGAGCATGGTATTATGAAATCCGATCTTAATGAAATTTTGCAGGGTCATTTATACTTTAATATAAATTTTAAAAATGTGATTGAATATTAAATTATATATAACTATTTTTTATGGTGTATTTATATGCACGTTAAAAGTGAATTTTCGAAAGAGGGGTTCATATGGGTAGTATGGGTAAATTAAATTATATTTGATTGGATCCTACGGGATGCAAGGAAAAGAAATTAACATCTGACATCACCTGAGAACGATCTTGAATGAAATTGTTGGCACATATTGATTTATGGTCTTACATAAACCTTAATTTGTGTTAAACTTTCAATTAAAAATATTTAAATTTTAAGGTATATTGTTTGAGTCTGTTTAAAACTCTATTTCGGGAGAACATTTGTATGGGGGCCTAGGTAAATAATTGGGCCGATATAGACCAAATTAATCATAGGCTTTCATCCTATGTGGCCCAAAAAAAAAATCATATGTACCTAAAATTGTTCAAAATTATCTCTAAAATTGCGACCTGTACTCTGCGCGCAACATTACATGGAACCACTCCAGCAACCAGACGGACGGAGCATATCGTTAAATCGACTCAAAAAGTGATTTCTGAAGTCGTATCGGTATAAGCTTCTCAAGGTGGGTGGTAGGAAAATTTTTTTATCTTGCGTTTACAATATTTTGCACTTCAAACTAACATTAATACCTCCAAACCACCTATGGTGGTGTAGGGTAAACTAGTTAAATATGGGTCCATGACATATATTCCTCATTTGATGAAGAACAGAATTAAATACAAAATTCATCCAGTTTCTGGTATATTTCAGAAAAGATTTTTATATTCACTTTAATAAGCTATGAGAAAGCCTTTGAAAGATATGATGCATGTACTTTAACTAGTTGGATATGCATATGAATATTTCAACACAATTGTTCAATTCTTAATTTAGAAAAAAATGGCTTTTGTTTTTTTTTTTATTATTTTATACGAATACAGAAAAAAATATATAAGAATATATAAAAAGTATACTAAGAAATTGTATTACTTTAAAATATAGATGGAAATATGTTCACAGAAAATTTCAGAAGTGAAAAATTTAAAATATTAATTTTGCGAATTTGTCTTAAAATTATGCTGCATTATATATACTGTAGTGGTACTGAGAGTTTGGTGCAAATTTCTAAACACTCTTCCTAAACATTTTTTTGGGAAATTAGCCATTTCATTGATAATATTTTTTATATTAACTATTAAACATTTTTTATTTAGCATGTTGCACTAGAATACTTATTAATATAAAATCAAAATGTAATGCAAAAGTATTTTCAAAATTCTTAAAATTTCATAAAAAAACATTTAAAACTTTTATGAACCAAAAAATTTTAATTTTTTTATGAAAACAGATTTTGGAGAAATAAAAATGTCTAATGTTCGCAATCATAATAGTTTATCTAGAAATATTTATTAAATTATATGTACTTTTTATTTGCCTGCGTTTTTTTTTTTTTTTTTTTTTTGTGTTCTGCCTCAAATAATGTTTTTTCAATAAAGGTTCTGAAAAATATAAAATATAAAATATCGTTTTTAGAAAAAATTAAAACCAAATTTGGTATTTGAANNNAGTTAAATTTAAAAAAAAAAAAAAAAAAAGGAATTGAAAATAAAGAGAATATTTTAAATAAAATACTAAAATTTTGTGGTTTCGCTTAACAAATATATATGTGCTTCTTGCCTCCGTAATGTTAATTTAAAAAAAAAAAGCTTAAAATTCGCATAAAACTGGTTTACCATTTTTATTTAAATTGAAAACGATTTTTTTGTTTTAAATAAGCAATAAGGCAAAATATGCTATTTAACTAAATGTATGAAATATATGCTGTTACGACTAAAATATGCTGTAACCAGTGATGTCAGATGAAGGGAATTTTCAAATTTTAAGTAAAATTTTAAGGCAAATTTTAAACGAAGGAAAAAAGTGAGGGAATTTTAGTTTTTTTTTGTCAAAATAAAGGAAATTTTATCTAAAGAAATTATAAACGTTTTATATGCAATATTATCGTACAACCTCATTTAAAAATAGAAATTTTAATTTGTCAAATAGATATTTTCAGTGTTTTTGCTCTTTGTTTAATATATTTTTTGAACATATTTTTTGGAATTACAAACAAAAATTATATTTATGTAAATTTCAATGCATTTTTTTTACTAAAAATTTTAGTTTTTGTTAAGAAAAAGCGATTTTAAGGAGTAGGGACAATGTTTTCTAAAAAGGGGATTGGCTGGTTGGATTTGCATGAAATTTGGTATAGGCGTATTAGTTAAGTTTGGAAGGGACACAACAAACACATCAGGAGCGGAGCTAAAGGTGCTTTAAGAACAAGGCTAATAGCTCAAGTGGTCAAGGTACACACCATTCATTTTACAAAAATCTTAAAGTTTTTTTTTCACATGCTTTAAAATTCAAACGCAAATAATTCGAAAACTATAAGAGATAAATAGGGCATGGTTTTATCAGGACCTTTAACAGAATATATAATAATATTTGAAATCGGACGAGAAACAAAAATTTGGCAAGCGATTAAAATTAGTTTATACTAGAAGTACCTAACTTTGAGCCGCCTTAGATCCGCCCCTTAGTGTTTTGTTGCGTCCCGCTTCCAAAATTAACCTTGTACACTCCTCTGCTACACCTACAACCAAATTTCATGCAAATGCAACCAAAAGTAACAGATTTATTTCCAAAAAATTTTTATTCTGCCTACTGTGCAATGTTTGATTTAGAGCGCATTTACATTGGGGATTTCCCTTGTAAGAAATACCTGCAACTTTTATGTTTGTTGGCAAGAGATGTAGAAAAGCAAGAGGAAAAGAAAAGTTGAACGTTGTTGCAAAGCTAAAAATTTCAGGAAATTTTTTCAAATTTATTTTTAATTTTTCTGATTTGTATTTTTTTTTTTTTTTTTTGATTTGCATTAAAATAAATTATATAGGTATTTTATTTTTAAAACATCAATTACTTCATATGAATGAATTCATAATAAAAACTTTCATTAAAAATATTTAATAATTCTTATGCTGCTAGACACAAGTAACGTGTTCCCTCCCTTAATGACTTTACATTAATTTGCATGTCAACACTCAGAGTGCCATGTCTCCTTCTTCATAAAGCAACATCATCGTCATCAGCTCAAATATTAAATTCTAAAAATAAACACAAAATGATAAATATGATGGAACCCTCACTCGACATATGAATATGTCTTCTTTTTCTAAAATTATTTAAGAAAAAAAAAAGAATTATTCTGGGAATTATACATTTTAAATGTTTAGTTTTTTTTTTTATTTTATTTATTTTTTTTTTTCATATTTTATTAGAAAGTTGATCCCATAATTTTCTATTTGTATATTTATATTTGTACATTTAGAAAAAAAATGCATCATAAATTTACATATGATGATGAATTATTATTTAGTAACTCAATGGAAAACGAGAAAAAATGTATAATTCGTAAAAACCTATTATATAGTACCTTACACTATTTTATAAAAATTCGATAATATTAGACCTGTGACCATAAACATTCGTATGGGATTGATGTGCGTTAAAGTGATTTTCCGATCTTCATAAAATTTGATACAAAATACAGAAATTCTTTTCACTGAATTTTAAGATTGACCTGTACTTAGTGTACAACGTTTACATGGAGACCAGCCAGCCAGACAGGCGGACAGACATCGTTAGATCGATTTAAAAATAGATTCAGAGTAGCTTGGTGTTAGATAACCTTTTCTATGCGTTACAAACATCAGCACATAATACGCATAATACCCCAACCACATATCGTAGTGTAGGGTATAAAAAAACTTTAAATAATAAAAACTTAATTCCCCATTCTCTAAGATTGATAAATTATTGTAAAGAAAATGTCAGTCAGCAGAAAGAAATGATCTTATTTCCTCAGATACTTATACATAGAAATATAAACATTTAATAAGAAAATCTTTTGTTTTTTTATTTTTCTATATAACTCTCCCCCAAATCTAAAACAAAGACCATCATCTATCAATTTGTTATGAAATGTAAAGTAAAACCATAAGGAAAAAAAAAATAAAAAAGCTGCCTTCTTACACTTCTTTCGGTCTGTAAGTCAGCCCAACCATCCAACCAGCCAGTCGTTATTAATATTTTATTTTAATTTTTTGTAATGACTGTCTGTCCATTTGTTTGTTGATCTTGTTCATGCCCTTTGAATTATTATTATTAGAAGTTGTGGAAATTTCAAACAGAAGAAGGCGGCGCTATGATGTAATGAAAGTTGTGCCACTTGAATTGTAAATATTCCAGGCACAATTTGTGATGCATTTTGAATGCCATTCATTATTATTTATGTTAATTTATATTTATAGGAGTTCCATAGAAAAGAATCAATTGTAATTAATGAACATACATACATGCATACATACATACATACATACATACATACATACATATTTATTTATTTAAATCAATAGTTTTTATTCATTCATATTTCATAGTTAATCTTAATTTGTATAAACTAAAAACGAGTAACTTTTAAACAATCAATCTTCCATGGGATTATTACCGGAAATTCAGCATTTCTTAAATTTATGTAATTATTGTACGATTATTCATTAAAGAACTTGGAAAATAATGTTTTATTATTTTAAAAATTAAAATCCATGGCTAATATTTCTATGAATTTATTCTACTTATGAATGGCATTCACTTCTTTTTAATAATAATACTTATTATGGCTCAATTAGTGTTGTTGACTGTAAATTAAAAAAAAAAATGAGGGATATGCATTCATAAAAGCGCGGGAACTAAATAAACTTTTTTTAAAAATGATAAATATTCTTAATTAGGAAAAATAAAAAAATAAAACTTCAAGAGTTCTATAATCAATTATTAAATTTAATTACATATATTTGTCCCAGAATCAATACAACGTATATGCAAAGATCGTTTGTTGTAAGAGTATCTAGACTATGGAATACTCTAATGCCCGAGACTTCTCTTTAAATTTGAGGGATTTTATAAACATGTTTATAGAATTAATTGGATTGGATACTGGTAACAGCCATTTATTATTGTATTTTATTGTAATAAAATAATAGTTTGTATACATAATTGGGCAATAGATAGCATTTTTTATTTTTATATAGTAATAATTAATGTTATTATTAAGTCAACTCATATATAAATGTTTATTTCCAAAACATTCAAGTATCATGCCAGACATATGTACTTATGATGTTTTCTTTTATTTTTTAATGTCTCTTACCATTGTTTCTTCCCACTTTTCTACAAATTAGTAACATATAATCTTCAAAAATTGCCTAAATCTATATTCACATTTGTCAAATATTCAAATAAGTCAAGCAAATTTGCGTGACCACACTAGGGTTACAGAAAAATATTTTTCCGTTTTTTGATCTTGCAACTTTTTGTGAGAGAAAACAGGGACAGACAATATTCTGAAAAATGTTACCTATGATTATTGATCAATAAAAAATATGTTCCCATCAAGGTACAATTTCGAAAATGTTTCATGTATTACTAGCAAAAAAAGAACTGAAATGAATTTAACATTGTGGGGTTGCCATTGGTAGGATATTTTTCTTTTATATTCTTGTTCATTATTGAAGTACCTGCCTTAAAATTATGTTTATATAATTTTTTAACAAAAATTTGTTAAATTTTAATTTTCTTTAAAAATGATTATTTAATCAAATATTCGACTAGTCTGAACACAATTACCAAATATCAAAAATTATAATTTCAAAAATGAAATTCATAATAGTATCAAATGATAATTTGACAAAAAAAAAAAATTATTAAAATTTCTAAATTTTACAGTAATTTTTAACAGAAATACAAAATCATACAAAAAATATAACTTTTATCAAAATTTATGTATAAATATTTTTTTATTTTGAATTTTTACCAAAAGTGCAGTTTCTATCTTAAAATTCCAATTTAATTTTTTTGGTGCTGCAGCAAAAATTGGAAATTTCACAAATATCGAAATTTTTACTAAGAATTAAATTTTGTACAAAAAGTTAAAGATATTTTACTAAATTAATGTATTCGAAACCGTGCCGAGTCAATTTTTATTTATTACCATTATCTATGTCGAATGCTCCCCCTTCATCCTTCAGAAATCTCATAATTTTTATTAAGTTCGTTTAAACAATCAACAGTAAAACAATTTCAGAAAGAAAAATTGTTGTGACTTGGACTATGACTGAAAATTTCAAAAATAAACTTTTTGTTTCGGAATAGTATTAACTACAAATATTCAAAAGTATTTCTTCAGAACGATCGATCCTTTTTTAATTATGTTTAAAAATTATGAATTAAAATTATGATTATTTTTCTACATTTAAAGTAACTTACGTGACTTGAGCTGGTGTTAATTCAACTAAACTGAAACCAATTAAGGTTAAAAACAGTATTCGTATTAATTGTTTCATTGCAATGAAATTAGATGACGATGATAGTGTCGTTGAACAAATATTTTTGAATTTTTTTTTCTGCTCTCCCCCGTAATTGTGATCAATTATGCGTTACTGAAACAAAAATAAAAATATTTTATTGAAATAATTAAGATTATGGAGCACAAGTAATTGATTGATATATTTTTTTGTTTTCTTATTTGCAAGATTATTGTCTAGTCTATTTATTATAAATATGCATTTAGACACATTCACACACATACATACTATGTGTATTATTATCCAAAATTTAGTTTTCAAAAATATAAAAAATAATAAAATTTGGAAATAAATTTATTTATGTAGAGCAAGAACATGACATAAACATTTTTAAATAACTAAACATACATACAGATGTATAATTAATTACATTAAAGAAAAGTTTTCTTTTTGATTTTATTGAAAATTGCATTTTTATAACAAACAAAATAAAAATCGACCCAGTTTGTTTAAAAAGAAAATAATAATTAAAAAATGTTTGTCTGGTTTGTGCCATTTTCTTGTTTTCATTCAAGCATTTCATTGTTTATTCATACACAGAAAAAATAAAATTATTAACTAACTTTGTATAGGAATTTCATTATATCATTTACTAATATAATTAACTTTCTAATTGTTTTTAAATAATTTTTAAATAAATTGTCAGATCTTTAAAAAAAAAATATAAAGCAAATTGAAAGATTTGCTATAAAAATACAGAAATAAAATAAATTGAAGTAAATTTTCAAAAATTTTCAGCTCAATATGTCTCAATTTAAGAAAAGGCAGCATTAATAAAATCAATCATTATAGTTATTAATAATATTATCATTTTGATGATTGGAGCAAAATCAATTAAACATTAATTAATTAATATAAGTAATTTCGTAATTAAAGTCAAATTTTACTTTTTTCTGTGTAAGATTGATATACTTTGTATAAAATGTATGTTTTTGTTTTGTTTATTATTATTAAATATTTAAAATTATTTCAAATTTATAGAAATATCTATAATATCTGTAATATTTTACATTTATTATGTACAATATTTATTCCGTATACATGCGTACATATGGTTGTTGTCTTTCACAAAGATATTTTTATAATAATAAAATTTTATAAATATTTATATAATAATTGGCAGTGAATTTAATAAATATTTAATAAATTTTATTAAACAAAACAATTATTGTATTTACGTACATATCTGGTTCTGCAATATATATTTTTAAAAGTACGTTCTTTTCAACTAAATAGTTTCCCCATAAAAACGAAATATTAAATTATGAAAATATTTATTTATTTATTTATTGCATTTAATAAGAATGTATTAAATTAATTTTGTTTATAATATAAATTGTACAGTTGCTTATTATTAAATAGAACATTATATTAAACTATAAATGAAAGTAAGAAAGAATGTCTCGGCCATAGAAAATAACTAAAATTCCAATTTACTCTTAAAAACCTACCAGAGTTAGGTTTAGGTCAAAAGAATATAAATATTTTTTATGTGTTAGTTGAAATTTTTACAAAACTAAAAATTCAGAACTAATTCTTGTTTCCATGCCTTTAATTTTTCATTATGAACGTTTTATTTTGAGTATCGTATACATATAAAAAAAAACCACACCTTTTGATTAGCATTATTTGCGAGTTAGTAACTTACAAAAACTAATCGGGATAAGCAAATAATGCGTACTTCGAACAAATGTTTTAATAACAAATATGTATCTGCTAAACTACTATTCGGATTGTAGAGGATAGCATAAACCTTCCTCAACAACTCTTACATGATTTCAAATCATTACTTTAGTTGTGCGGTGATATAACTTTTTGTTTTCACAGAATTTTGTCAATCGTATTTTTTTCTTTTTTTTCTATATTTTCATAGTGAAAAAGGACAATTTTTAAAATTATATATCTCTCTACTAGTCCTAGGCTACTCCGACACTTCCGCTTACCAGATTCATGTCTGCTCCTTGTGTCCATTGGAGACATTTGAAGTTCTTGATTTTTGTTCAAAGAAATTTTATATATTAAGTGACATATTCGAAAATTTTTTTTGGTAATTTTATATTTTAATATGTATTTTAAACAGATTTTGAATTTTTTATTTTAGATTTTTATTAGAAAATAAATTTGTTCATTTTGAAAAATCAATTAAACGAATAGTTTATCAAAGTTTCAGTATAAAAAGTGTTCAAAAAAAATTTTTTTTTTTATTGCAATGGTCACCCTGTCGTTATAAGAAGCTTTCGTCAGAAAATACATTTAGAGCTATATAATTAGAATAATTTCAAGTCGATTTGAGAACTTTCTGTTATATCAAAAATTTATTTTTTGCGATTTTTCCAAAAAATTACATACCCGAGAGGGCCATCCACCTCTGAAACATATGAACATATGAAATTTTATTGATATATCTCCAACGGTTCAAAAGTTACAGAATTATAACCATAGAAAAAAACGTACAGCTGCAGCTTTAAGGATATTTATGGAATCTCCAACAATATATTTGAAAGTAATCTTATATATGAATTAAATTCAAAATCGAGTTTTATCGAGAAATTTTTTATAATTTTGAATTGCTGAAATTTATCATTTTATTGGAATCGGTTAATTTCTTTGACATTAACTTTCTAATATTCGGTATTATTATGAATTTGTTCTGTTTCAATAACTTTTGGTATAAAAAATTCCATAACTTTTTAACACATGCATCATTTAAGTTACACATATGAATGTATGAATATTAAAAATCTTGTCTTAAATTTTCTTTTTTTTTACAATAATACACATACAGTATTAAATATCAATACACTGTTGATAATATAATCAATTTTTAAATCAGTTTTATGAATTAAAAAAATGTGACAAATTATAAAAAAATGTACTTACGAGTACAAAATATATAAAATATTGTATATACA
This sequence comes from Phormia regina, assembly GCA_001735545.1. NCBI lineage: Eukaryota > Metazoa > Arthropoda > Insecta > Diptera > Calliphoridae > Phormia > Phormia regina. Next base: position 16,595 of record MINK01188612.1, read on the forward strand.
GATATTTATTTTCTTGGAAATATATGTATATGAATATTTTATTTATTTATTTATTTTTATTTTTTTTACCAAACAAAACATTTATTGCGATGCTGTTTTCTAATACAAAATTTTATCAATTATTCAAAATGAGCAAAACTGTAAAACTGAAATATCCCTAACAATATTGAAACAGTAACACTAACCTGATTTGAAAAGGAAACTTATCAATGATTTTATAATACTATTTATAAAAAAAAAATAGGCCAAAAGGTTGATTAATGATGATGTTTTCCCATCAAAGCAACAATTAAACAAATAAACTTTTTTATTATTATTATTATTTTTTTTTTTTTTTTGCAAAAAAAAATCTAACATGAGTTTTACAATTATCTCTAATACAAGGCGATAACTTTTTATTAAAATTTGTTCTATTTATTAATACTTACAATAAGAATTTTTATTAAAAAAACACAAATTATTTTATATTTTAAAACATTTATGTATCACTATTTCCAATTGTTCTTTTTTGTTTTGTCTTTATTTTTAATTACTATTATTATTATTATTTTATTTTTCTAATAAAGATTATTTTTTTTTGTTTTTAGTACAATTTTTTTTTTAAATCTTTCTTAATTTAAGGTTTTTAACGTTATATTTTTCGTTTTCTTATCACGAACCTAACGCCACCAAATCAAGAATACGAATAAATTTCATTCAGAAATATCTTTGCTTTTTAAAAGATCTTCTTTTACTCAATTCGTAGCTGGAGTAAAATAAAATATAGATGTGAAATTAGTCCCTTCGTGTGTGCATGAGAAAGAGTACTAATTAATCTTATGAAATGATTTTAAGAGCAAAAATACTGTTCAGCCGGCATTGGAACATTTTTCACAAGGAAGAAAATGAGAATAAATAATGATTAAATGAATTAATGTGAATGCATTTTTTTTTAAATGCAAGAAAACTGTGTGGGAGTTTCTTTTTACATTTTTGGTGTTGGTTGCTTGACATTTCTTTATTGCAAAGAGAAAGAAAATTCATATAGATATCGGAGAAATGCGTATTATAATTTATTAATGACCCCAGCAGTTCTAGTCATTATTGCATGCATTTTAAAACATAAGAGTTTGGCTAAAAAGAAATCAATTTTAAAACTGCGGTCACTCTAGGAAAGTTACAAATAAAATAATAAATAAGTCTTTTTATTTTTTACAAAGAGTGAAGTTTAACGTAGATACATTTTTAGAATATGTTCTTTAAATTTAGATATACTTTTGCTATTTTTTTTTTTTTTTTTAATTTTTTCGTAAAATTTAGTTTTTATAGAAATTCCTTATTAAAAGTAAATTTTTGTCTTTTGATTTAATAAAAAAATCGTTTTATGAAATTTATTTTTCACACAAAACTCTGTTATTAAAGAAAGTCTTCGAGAAATCATTGAAGAAAAGTTTTGTCGATCTTTATTTTGCCAATAAATATTGTCATTAATGAACATTTTCATAAAATAATGTTTTTGTCACATTTTTAAGATGGTGTTGAAGAGAATTTTCTTAGAATTTTTCTATTTATTTTAAATGTTATTTTTATAAAAAATCTTCGGTAAATTTCCTTATATAAATTGTCGTTTAATTTTCTTTTTATAGAAAGTTTCAAAAAAATTTCAAAAATTATTAATAAATGAAGAAAAAGTAATAGTAATAATAATAATTTTTGTAGAATAATAAATTTATATTTTTTACATTATGCAAAATCTATGACATGCCTAAATATCTTAATTTTTTTTTTTAATTTTAACTCTTTAAGAAAGTTTCATAATATATTTACTTCCATTTTTCTTTACTAATAATAAAATTAAAGTTCGTAAACATATATGGTTTAACGTTCTACATATTCATATATATATATATAGTGATATACTATATATAATATATATATATAATAATATAAATATATATATATAATATAGTAAATGTATTAATACATATTAGTACTATTATATAATTATATATTATTATGATATATATATATATATAGATATATATAGATTATATATATATATGATATATAATATATATATTTATATATAGTTATAGGCTATTAGCATAATAATATATATATATAATATAT
>MINK01188616.1:0-21929 GCA_001735545.1 Phormia regina
CTTTAAATATTAAGTGAGAGATGGTGTACTGAGTAAGACGTTAGTCATTAAAAACGTCTATTTAATAGGGTCCCAAGTTCAATACTCATTGGCGAAAAATTTTTTCGTTTTTGTTTTATTTTTATTTTCGTTTAGGTACATATTTTTTAGTATCACTAGAGTCTAAAAATAAGTACTAGAATTCATGGACAACTTGAACAGAAATAACTAGTTATTGAGATAAAAAATAAGTAGTTTATTTTTATTTCCAATTATACCTGCTAGCTTAGCAGGAATGCAAAGTTTTTGCTGGGATGTTTTTGTTTTCCACTAAATACAAATATTGGCCCATAATTGGCTCCTTCCGAATTTTGGCATACATAGGCAATGGGGTAGGGTAGCATATGGTAGGGCTTGACCGATTATACCTTCTTTTCTCGTTTTTAGCTTAACATTTTTAAAATATTTGCAAATTTTTTTAAAAGTATATATTAAAAATTTCTCACAGAATTCTAACTAATACGTTTTTGCTGGATTGAGATTTTAGGTATTTTGTTACAAAAATATGGGAGTTTTACAAATTTCATCATTTTAGAATAATATTATGCAAATAATGCTAAAATTTTAGAAGAATGTTTTTTTTATTCAAATTTTTAATATTAAGATTATTTTTCAAGAAAGTGCTTTAAGTTTTAAATTTACTAATCGATATAATATTTAATGTAAATTTGCCCCTATGTGCATTGCTAAGTATGCTTGCAATCTGAAATATTTCCTTTATTTTATTTTTTACTTTACTTTTATTTTATTTTTCTCTTACTTATTATAACCCAAAAATAATTTGAAGTATTTTATAAAGTTTTCATAAATTGTTTTCAAACGTTAATGTTTGTTCTTTCACTCACATGTTTGCCAAATGTTTAGTGGCAACACACACTCATATTTTTGGCCAAGTTGTTGACATGCATTATTAATATTGTAGACGTGACAAACATAATTCACAATGAATGAATGAATGAATAAACGAAAGAATGAACGAACGAACGTATGAATGAATGAGTAAACGAGAATGAAAATGTATAAAATATAAATATGAGTAAAGTATTGTGTGACAGAACATTTTAGTGTCACTGTGTAAGAGATGTTTTTACCCCATTATTATGACTAAATCTTTATATATGAGAAAACTAACAACACAAATAGTAAAAGTAGCAACAACAACAACAACGACAAGTTAATGTTGGAGTTTTAAATGCATGACAAAATTAAAGATGAGAAAGAAGTTATTAAGGGCAGAATGAAAAGTTTTCTTTTTGGTTGTTTTCTTTTCTCAATTTGGAGGAGTTTTGAAAGGAGAATTTTTAGAAGTTCCTTTGAATTGTTGAACTGTTTTTAAATAATTCTTAAACAATTGTTCAGTTATGATTGTTGTTTAACTATTCTTATAGTATTTGAATCTAAAAAGGACTATTTTTATTAAGGCTATTATTTTTCTTATAATTAAATATAAATAATATTATATTTAATAGAAAACTCTTCTTATTTGTCTATATTTATTTAGGTATTTCTTTGAATTTTCATATAGAGGCTCTTTTTTTAAATTTTGAATTTAAATTGAAATTTAACTCAAATATTCCCTTTATTCATATTCCCAACATTTATTTATTTATTTAAAGCACTTTTAATCATACCCTCTTCCAATAGCATTACATTTGAAATTATGAAAATGGTACTTTACACAATGTATGTATGAGAAATTGTTGTTTACTTTTTCCTTTTCTTCTTCTTCTTCTTTTTATATTTTGGCTTGAGTTAAGTGTATGTATGTATATGTAATGGTTGTTGACGTATGGTTAAAACGTATTTTTTTAATTTATAAAATTGTTTGAATAATATTTAATGTTAACAATATATACATTTTCATTTTCTTCACTATTTTTTTTATCTTTCACTTGTGATTTCAACGGAAACAGTTGTCTATTTAAAGAAAAACTTAAGCTGTGTTTTTATTATTGTTATTTATTATTGTGTCGGTTGCTTCGAAAAATTTGTGGCAGCCATAAGAGATCATAAATTTTGACATAATAATCTAGAGTGCAAAGTAAAATTGTATTCCTTGTTTTTTTTCTTTTTTTTTGGTATTTATTGAAGTTTTCATATTTTTGTTGATGTAGGTTAATATGGGGTGGTAATAATAATGTAGGTTATATTGTGGTATATTTTTTAAAATATATTATATTGGTTTTCTTTAGGAAAGTTTTCAGTTTTTTTCTTAAAGATAGATTAAAAATTAAATGACAGCTGGACTTAAGTAATAGTATGTACATATGGGTATTTTTATTCCGAAAATATTTTACATTTCAAATTTATATGATTAATATCAAGTAAATAATAAAAAATATTAAGCACATGCTTCCAACTGAGTCCAAAACACAAATTATTTTTTTAAGTAATTCTAACTTATGAATTATTGAAGATTTTTCAATAAAATTTCATATGGAGATAACTCCCTCAGTTCATATGGAGGAGTCTAGATTCCTGTAAAGTTTTAAAAACTCGCAAATATTCATTTATGATGTGACAGTAAAGAATTTTTGTATATTGATAATAATTGTAAATCTCTATATATAAAATATGGGTACACAGAAAAAATTATAACCGTATTTTTTCAAATTAACACAATTGTTTAAATTTTTTATCAAGATATAATAAATATATTTAAGAAAAAATAAAATGAATTTTAATATTATTTAATTTCCTATACACATTTTTAATTCATTAATTCATCTACTTGATTGATTTAATTAATTGGATTGGATATAATAATTTTGGTGAGAGGTGCAAATTTGAGCAAGTTTTTAATTGAATGAATTATTTTCATATATATTTGTTAATTGGTGCCTTTTTTCTATGCACTAGTGTGGCTTGAGGAAAGCCTTTTTCGAGATTTCGTTCTGAGAAACCTCCTCAAGAGATGAGTAAAAATTTGCTTACTACGAAAAATTTATTAAACAAATTTTTAAAAATTGATCATCATGGGTCCCTTTAATTTTGGTAAACAAATGTTTAGAATTTTTAATTCGCAATTTTGTCCTGGTTATGAAAAAATATAAACAAAAATCTTCTAGGAATTCCTTTTACTAGAAGTCTTTTTAAGGTATTTTCTTTTTTTTGAAGAGAGTTATTAGAGTACAATACAAATTTTTAATATTTTAGGTATTAAGAGAACAAAATTATAAAATACTTATCCTTTTTTTAAAGAAACTATTTTGTATGATATAATAAAAATTTTAAAAATTTATTTTTTATAATTGGCTAAAAATTACAACATTTTTGATACCCATTTCAAGATAAAATTCTATACTTTTTTAGGGACGACATTTTTTAGACTTTCTTTCTTATCTTGCTGATAAGAAACTAAAAATCAATTTTAAATTTTTAAGTATTTTTCTTATATTATAATACGATAAAAAGTTATATTAATTATTATTTTCAAAAGATGGGAGTATTTATTTACCTACAAAATTTGTCTACTGTTCTAGTCCAAGATTCAAATATATTCAAAAGAATTCTTAACTCAAAGGGGAATTTAGGCAAAGATTTCCTTACAATCCTTATCAGAATTTTGTTAATGTTGAATGATTTCTTTAATTTTTTATTAAGTTTTTAAATAGCCACACTGGGACCAACATTAATGTCATTTTCAATATTAACATTAATTTTAAAAAAGTGCTTTAAATCTTAATTTTTGGGTTTCTAGTGGGAAATTTTAAACTACCCCGTGATTCGCTAGGAATTTGTATCCCTCCAAATCAACTCAAAAATATCGCCTTGTGTCAGTACAAATCAACCCGAAAGTATCTCCTTTGAAGTCCTAAGAAATTTTATTAAGATATCTTTAAGGAATTATAAAATAAAAAAAATATTTCCAAAAAATGTTTAGGAATCACTGGTTTAATGAAAGAAAACAACAACACTAATAGTGATTTCAATGCTAAAAATGTCTCTAGAAAAAAGAGAACGTGTTTAAAACTGGTCAAGTGACAGTTTCTTAGGGTTAGTGACTGGTACTGTAAAAAATAAAAAAAACATGTCATTTTACGTGGGGTTAACATTGGAGGTGGCTAACTATTTCCTTGGTATAAGTCTCAGAACCGGTTTCATTATAATATTAATGTTTCCTTTTTTATATATTTATTAAATCTCTTTATTATATTATAACTTTTATTTTTTATATATATTCTGTCGTTAAAGTCAATAGAGGCACATAGAATCGAAGCCACGTTCTTGTAAAAAAATAAAAAAATATGTCCAAATATTATTTGCACAAATGAAGTCCATAACTGATATAGAGGGTTAAGAAAATCGGAACCTGTTTTTTAGACATATCTCCACCCTTTATGAAATGATCTTGCTGCATTTTTAAAGCAATATTCTTTAAAGAATTTTCTTTTTTTTTATGTATATATTTTGTATATCCATTATATCGGTAGACTTTATAAACGTCATGCAACCGACAAACACATGTACAGCCTTGATCCCATCGAATTTTTTTAATAATTAAATAATTTCGCCATTTATCCAAAATTTACATGTTGGAGAGTTGCACAATCTATGAAGCTAAAATTTTATTCATTATTAGTTTCAAGTCCTGTGAGTCCAGGTCCGTTTTTAAAAACACGGATAAATGGTTTCATTAAGTACTTAGCCTCTAATCCACCCTTTTGAATTAAAGTTTTATTACAAAAAAAAAAAAATCAACATTTAAATTCCAAACCATTTAGTTGTTACAAAATGTTTTGTTATTTTATATTCTTATTTTTCCTGCAACATTAAATTATTTATACAACTTTTAAGGAAACTATTTTCAGATAATATGTAGCATGTTAGATGTTATGTTGCAACTTGCAACGTAAACTAAAAAACACAAGTTAAAAAATAATTATTTATATCAAAATATAATTTAGGAAAATTTGCTGCAAAAAGAAAGAAAGAAAAAAAAAAAAAAAAACTAAGTTGCAACTATTTGACACAGTCAACTTCCGGCAAAATAATCTTGTTAGGACTTCTTACATATATATTACATATTCGAGTTGTTTTTTTTTTCTATTTTTTTAATACGAAACACAAAAACTTTAAAATACCTAAAAAATACATGCAATTTGATTTCTAGGTATTTTGCACACAACAATTTTATCTCTAGAGAAATATCTTGGTCTTGGTCTAAAAGTTGCAAATGTTTTGCTTTTAAAATAATATACGATACAATACAGTTTAAAGTATCCGCATAGTAAAGAGTAAACTGTCATTTGATATTTATAACCCACATGTAATAAAATATGGTAAACTATTTGTATGTCCATGTGTCCGGACAGTGTGACAGGGGATAAATCAAACAGAAATAAATGGCATACAGGTAATGCAAGTAAATAGTTTGATATTCAAATGTGACAGGAAACATTAGACGATTGGAATGGGCATAATAGTAGTTGCTTACTTGCAATAACTTTTATATTTTCAACAAAGAATTCTTTGTAATTTATGAACTTTCTATGAAGGGAAAAAGTTACCAAATGAAAAAATTAACTTAGTATTTTCATTGCATATTTTCATTTTTAGCATTTTACGAAATTGTGGGTTCAAATTATTTTGCTTTTGAAAAACAAAAATCCCTTTAATTTTATGGACTTGTTTGTTTTTCTTTCCGTTTCAATGTACAATACATTGTATATGTATATGATGACTACATACATATACATATAAATTGAATGTACATATATAACCTAACTTATCTATATGAAAGAAAAAAAAAAGTTACTATTTGAGTGTGAACAATTACCGGAAACATGTTGGTTTACCAAGTAGGTGTGAGTCTCTGTGACTTTGTCTGTATGTATGTGTTAACGTATGAGTTAAACAAAATATTAGTAGAATTGTGGTAAAGTTCTCTTGGCTCTTAACCTTAGACATTCTAATTTAATGTATGCATGCAGGTTTCCACTTATTTGTTCAATTTTCTACTACTTCTCCATCTATTATTGCTTTAGGTTTCTTATTATCTTTTTTTTTCTATTTTGTTTTTTCATTTTATTGACATACCAGTATGAGCTTATAAATTTTATAGCTCTGCACTTTGACTGTTAAATACTATTTAAAAAGTTTTGACACTTCATGGTATACAATGTTTGTTAGAACGATGAAGTATTACATATATATTCAAAATACTCTTAAAATAGTTATATTCATTCATTTTATTTTATATAATGCATTTTGTTTGTTTGTTGAAATAGATTTTGTTAGTGTAAAATAGCGATTCCCAATATGAGAAACTTTTGGCTCATTCTTTATATTTCCTGATTTTATTAAAATTTTCGATAAAACATCTAAATTTCTTATACCTGCTTTTAATTTTCAAATACTTAAAAAAATTGATACAAAATTAACGAAGCAAGTCCGGTTTAAAAAATAGCTTTTCGTTCACCTTAAAAAAAAAATAAAAATATGTGAACTAGATGAAATTCGATATGCTAATTTTTTAGTTTCTATATTTTGTCCTAAATAAGCCGAATATTCGAGTATATTTCATTCTAAGTTAACAACTACACGCAGAGAAAAAACATGGTCCCACCATGATCACCACAACTATTCAGTGATTGTACAGCCGTTTCTCATTGATTTGAATAATACCATGTTCATCACAGCAACGTTTATGATTCCGTTTTATCATTCAATATGATTACACACAATCAAAATTTTAATATGGTTCACTGAATCATAATATATATTTCAACATTTTTGTATGAAATCATATATATGAAAAATCCAAACATATAGTTATTTCTACAATTCTATAGTTGATACGGACGAAATCTCTTCAAACATGTAGTTATTTCGTACAATTTAATTAAGAAAATTTGGTTCTTGTTCAATTTTCATTAAAGACCAATATACTCCTTTCCGTGTATAATTTAATTAAAATTTGGTTGTTCATTTTAATTTTGCGCTCAGAAATTTTATCTCATATGGCTAATAATATTGCGCTTATATTACTATTTTTTGTAGGTCAAGGTAAGGTGTTTTGATTTGAGGTATATAAATTTAGATTTCTCTGCATATATGGTGTGTGAAGTGATATCTCTATGCATTAAAGATAGGAAATATTGTATCTACATTTGAAATGATAAAATAAAGATTTTTTTCTTTAAAATAAAAATTTGTTCATGCAGTTCTGATGAGAATTTTATTAAATGACAAATAGAACAATTCTTGATATTCCTTACATATTGATAGTTAGTTTTTTATAGAAAATGTCTCTGTTGGTCATGAGAAATTTCTAGAGAAAATCTGTAAGTACACCCTCGTATTGATTTGGATTATAATAGAACAAAAGAACTCTATTTGTAAAAGTGTGTGTGTGTGTGTGTGTGTGTTCGTTCTCTCCCCTCTCTCTCTCTCTGGTTTATTTGCCGAAGATAGAATCAATCTTATTAATTTAGTTGTACTATTTTGAAATAAGAGTAGTCATTAACTAATATATTTTAGAAGTTAGAATCATAAATTCTCTCATAATCATACCTTACTTTAAAGAATAAATAATCATTTTTTTAGTTTTTGGGTTATATCAAAAATCCAACAATCATATTTTGTGTGACCACTGAACGAATTGTACACCAATTAAGACTTCCGCTTTGACGCCTTTTTTTATCTCCGAATTAAGAGTAGGGATAACATGAGGAAGTATGTACGACTGAAGATTGTTGCATACATAAATAACACATAAATAATCCATAGTGGCTAATAATCTTACATCTTTCGTAATAACATAATACGTAAATTAAGATGATATAAAATCAGAGGACACTAATATAAAGATGTCATAAAACTATCGGGTGATTAACAGCAACAGGTTAGCGTCCACACAACAACACAAACTGAGTACATCAACAATCACTTAAAAGAAAAAAAAAAAAAACATTTTGAAAAAAATAACAGAACCATTATGGTGACATAAAAGTGAGTTTTAAATCTACTTAAATTTACTCACAAGTACTTTCATCTTTATTCTAAAGTTGGGATTTTAAATAGAGATGCAACATACAAATGTTAAATAGTACCATAGTACTTAGAAAAAAATATAATTTTTTTGGGAGTATCATTATAGTTACAAAAAAAAAAAAAAAAAATATTATAAAACTGATTACTATTATATAAATTCAAGTATTAAAAGTTTATAAATCTAAAAATGTTTCTATATTTGTAACACAGTTAATATTCCTGTAATGTAATGATTGTTACTACAATCATTAGTATAGTTAGATCAACCAGTTATTTAGTAATATACGAATTAAGTTGATATTATCAAAATTTAATTAATTTAAATTTACCAAAGTTCAACTATATAAAGTATCTTCAGTTCTTATTATAAATAAGTGGTCATTATATTTAATATTTAGTTGCGTTGAAAGAAAATAATTGGTTGGCTCAAGTGAATTTATATGTAGAATATTTTGTTTTGACGTTTTATAAATAACAAAAAGAAAAAATGTTTTAAACATTTAAAAATTATCAAAAAATCTTCCTGTTCAATAATATGAAATAAAAACTAATTGGAAGTAATGGCGAATAAGTTAAATGGTAATTTAGTTGTTATTACAAAAGGAAGTACCTTTTATGAAACTTAAGAGTAAGGAACTAATATAAAGATACTTATATATAGTGTTATAAATGAATGTGAAAAACTATTTATAACAACATGATCACTAAAATTCTTACAGGCCTAATCTTTGACTTAACATTTTGGTACATCTTGTGAGAAGTTTATTGTTATAGTTGGTGTAACCGAACAAATTCGATTGGAAAAAAAATTCGGTTGTTACAATGAAACTGTATTTCAATGCATAGAGAATAATAATATTAATAAAAAATTGTAAAAAATACTTGTTAGTTATTGACATTGCTGGTAGCTACAAACAGTACACAATTTGTGCCCTATATATCGTCCCAGCATCCCGAAATAACTTCATTCACAAACATGAGTATATGTTTTACTACTTATAAACCAGCAGCAACAGTAACAAAAAAATCTGCGCAATTACGACACCTTTTTACAAAAGCTTATCATAAAAAAGAATCCCAACAAAAAATTAAAAACACATCATCAAACATCCCAGGGGAGTCAGCCAACAAAATTCACTCTCTAATTCATTCATCATCACTATCAGCATACAAAAGTACCAGGTTATTGGCTGAACTAACCTGGTTTTTATGTACTAAGAAAGGGGGGTTAAAAGATGTAATTGTGTGAGTGTATTTGTTATAAAAAAAAAAACAAAAACAAACAAAAAAGGAACTGGTAATAGCAAAAAAAGTAATGCTAATGTAATGTATGCCATCACAAAGAAATAAACAGCCTTTTTTTAAACAGCTTTAGTCGTTTGGCAAAATGTTGGTGGCAAAGTATTTTTGTGCATTTGTATGCACGAAGTATCATTTGTGGGCAATTAGCAAACAAGTGTGAAATTCCTTTTGGGTGAATGAGGAATGGAAATAAGAAAAGAGGCAGCAGAAACACCATCAGCAACAACAGCACTATGAAGAGCAATAGAAAAAAAAAGAAACGTACTAAAAACTTTTAAAGGATTTCCTAATGATACTTAAGGGTTGTTGGCAACAACAACAAAAACAACAGTTGACAGCATTATAGAGGGGAGGGTTGATGATAAATGCGAAAAACGAAAATTAGATTTGAAAGAATGTTTGAGAATAATTAAAAAGGTTAGACAGTTGTTAATGGAGGCTTTAGTTGAAATATGTAGTTATTATGTACTAAATTATTACATCCCGAGAAAAAATCTATAATATACGTGTTGAAAAAGATACAATTCAGTGTCGATAATAAATCTGGCCTGTATGTATTCAAATTTATTGGAATTTGGAAATTGCCAATAGTTATATGTAAGCTCAAGTGAATACCTTTATTATTGTAATTTACTTTAACTTATCGTTATATCATTTACTTGAATATATTGTTTACTTAATTTTATTTTCCTTTATTAACTTAAATGAAAAAGTCATCGCACTCTCACCTTTGAAAAATACCCTTAGACTAAGAATCACAAGGGGGAGACTATTGAAATTGGTTATGATCTAATCTAGCCCCCATACAAATGCCTTCCCGAAATAGGAGGTCAGTGGTCATAAATGCCTTACAAACGGCAATAATTTAATGCAAAGAAATTTTGTATAAGTATTAATCTTTGTACCATATTTTATAAAGATCGGTTTATAATTTGCCATAGCTCTAATAAAAATTTCTCTTCTGCTTATCTTATGTGAATAAAAGTATCAATATGAAGTTAATATTCTACACAAAAAGGTTTTATATAATGGGAAATAAAAATAACTCTCTTTCGGGAATCACCATAAGGGATGTAAAATTATATAGATGTTAGTTTTTTCATTGAATTTTTAATTTGCATTTTAATTCCTCAAATCTTAAAAAATCACAAAATGTTTACATTTTCTTCTATATATTTTAATTATATATAATTAATAAGGAAACACATTTATCGTAATCCCTTTTACGACCACACTAAACAACCGATTTTAATAAAAAATATACTATTAGAAAGACATTTTTTCATAGATGTGCAGAATATAGATTTTATTAAAGAAGTTATAAGCGCTAAAAGATAATACTAATACTAATTCATATGAATATAAACAAAATAAACAAAAGAGCGTCACAAATTATTTAACAGTATTTTCTCATATGCACAACATTCTCATTTAAAACAGTGTCGTTGTTAAAAAATATAAAAAATATTCTTATAAAATTTTCCAATTATATACTTTTTTTATAAAAAGATAGTCTTAGCAGGGGACACCCGGGTTTGAACCGGGGACCTCTCGATCTGCAGTCGAATGCTCTACCACTTTTTTTCTTTTCCCTCTCTTTTTACCTTTTACTCTTCCTTTCTTTCCCTCTCCTCCTCGTCCTCCTGCTTTTTTTTCTTTCCTTTTTTTCAGCTCTTTTCGCTTTCCTTCTTATTGTTTTCTTTTTCCCTTTCCTATCTCCTCTCTTCTTTTCTCTTTCTTTTTTCTTTCCGCCTTTTCTTTTTTCTTTCTCCTTCTTTTTCCCTTCCTTTTTTCCCTCGTTTTTTCTTCTTCCTTATCTTTTTCTCTCCTCTTTTTCTTTTTTCTCCGGCTCCTTCCTCCTCGCTCCTCCTCTTTTTTCCTCTCCCTTTTCTTTTTCTTTCTTTCTCACTTCTTTCCCTTTTTTCCTGCTTTTCCCCTTCCCCCGCTTTCTTCTCTCTTTGTTTTCTTCCTTTTTTCTCCTCCTCCTACCTCCTTGCTTTCCGCTTGCTCTTTTGCTCCTCTTCCTTTCCACGACGTTACAATTCTTTTAATCTTTTTTCTTTTTTTTCATCCCTCCCTCCCCCTTCTTTTACTTTTCCTCTTTTTTTTCCTTTTTCCGTCTTTCCCCCTTTCCTCTCTTTCCCCCTTTTCTTTTCCCATTCCCTTTTTTTTTCCTTTTCTTTTTCCTTCTTCTTTTCTCTCCTCCTTTCCTTTCTCTTTTTCTTTCTCCCTGTTTCCTCTTTTTTCCCTTTCCTCTAATCTTTCCTTTTCTTTTCTTTCCCTTCTTTTCCCTTCCTCCTTTTTCCCACCCTTCCTGTTCCCTCCTCTCCTCCTCCTCTCCCCTTTCCTTTTTTCTTTTTCTTTTCCCTGTTTTGTTCTCTGCTTTCTCGGTCTCGATTTCGCTTTCCCTTTTTCCTCTCCTTTTTTTTTTCATTTCCTTTAAGTATTCGCCCCCGCTCTTCTTTTTTCCTACCCTGTCTGCTTTCCTTTCCCCTTTTTTCTCCCCTTTCTTTCTCCTCCTCTCCTCCTTTTTCTTTTCTTTTTCTTCTTTCCCTTTTTTTTCTCCGCTTTTCCCTCCCTCTTTTCCCTTTTTTTCTCTCTTCCCTTCCCCTTTTTCCTCTCCTCCTCCTTTCTCTTCTTCTTTTTCTTTTCTTTTCCTCGCCGTTGACATGTTTCTTTTCTTCCTCCCTCTCTCACTCTGAGTCCCCTTTTCCCGGCCCCCTCTCTTTTTTTCCTTCCCTTCTCCTCCCTCTCCTCTTTTTCCTTTTCCGCTCATCCTTCTCTGTTTTCTGTCTTTTTCTTTCTCTTACTCTCTCTCTCTTTCGCTTCCTTTTTCTTTCCTTCTTTTGTTCCCTTTCTTTCCTTCTTCCTCTCTCTCTCCTTTTTTCATTTTCTTTCCCTTTTTCTTTTTTTCTTTCATTCCTTTTTTTTTCTTTTCCTTCCTACTCTCCTCATCTTTTCCTTTCTCTTTCTTTTTTTTCCGCCTTCCCCCTTTTTCTTGTTCTTCTTCTCTTTTTTGTCCCCTTCCCTTTTTTCCCTCTTTTTTCTTTCTTCCCCTTTGTTGCTTTTTTTTCTCTCCTCTTTTCTCTTTTCTCTCACTCCTCTCTTCCTCTCCTCTTTATTTTCTCCTCCCCCTTTTCCTTTTTCTTTCTGTTTCTTTTCCTTTTCCTCCTTTTCCTTCCGCCTTTCTTTTCTCTTTTTTTTCTTCCTCACTTTTTCTCCTCTTCCTTCCTGCCTTCTTTTCCCTTTCTTTTTCACTCTTCCTTTCCCTTCTTCGTCTTTTATCTTTTTTCCTATTTGTTTTCTCCCTCCCTCCCCCTTCTTATTTTTTTTCTCTTTTATTTTTCACTTTTTCCTCTTTCACTGCCCTTTTGCTCTTTCCCTTTTCTTTTCTCCTTTTTCCTTTTCTTTTTTCCTTCTTCTTTTTTCCTCTTTCCTTGTCTCATTTTTTCGTTTACTCCTTTCTCTTTTTTCCCTTTCCTCCTGCTCTTTCCGCCCTTTTCTTTTTCTTTCCCTTTCTTTTTCTTCTCCCCTTTTCCTCCTTCCTTCCCCTCCACTCTCCTCCTCGCTCCGTCTTCCGCCTTCTCCCTTTTTTCTTTTTCTTTCCCTGTTTCTCTGTTTCTTTCTCGTCCTCTTCTTTCCCTTTTTCCTCTTTCTTTTTCTTTCCCTTTTCCTCTCTTTCTTTTTCCGTCCCCTCGTCTCCTCCTTTCCCTTTTCCCCTCCC
Organism: Phormia regina; assembly: GCA_001735545.1. Classification (NCBI taxonomy): domain Eukaryota; kingdom Metazoa; phylum Arthropoda; class Insecta; order Diptera; family Calliphoridae; genus Phormia; species Phormia regina. The sequence goes on from MINK01188616.1 coordinate 13,061, forward strand.
TTTCTTTCTCCTCCTGCTCACTCCGTCCTTTTTCTTTTCTTTTCTTTTCCTTTCTTTTTTTTCTCGCCTTTCCTCCTTTTTCCCCTTTTTATTCCTCTCGTTTCCCTTTTCCCCCCTTTTTCCTCTCCTCTCTTACTCTTCTTCTTTTTCTTTTCCTTTTCCCTCCTTTCTTTTTCTTCCTTTTTCCCTTCCTCGTCCTTCCGCCTCTCTTTTTTGCCTTCCTTCTCCTCCCTTCTCTTCGTTTGTATTTTTTTCTTTTTTTTTTTTTTTTTTTTTTTTCTTTTCCCTCTCCTTGCTCGTTTCTTTCTTCTTTTTCTTTCTCTCTCTCTGCTCGCCTCTTCTCGTTCTTTTCTTTCTCATCTTTTTTCCCTTTCTCAAAATTCCCTTTCTTCCTCCTCCTCCTCCTCTCCGTTTTTTGGTGAATACTGCGTTAACCCTTTTTTTTCCTTTTCTTTTTCCCCTTTTTTCTTTTTCCCTTGACGCCTCACGCTCTCCTCCTCTTCTTTCTTTTCTTTTTTCTTTCCCTTTTCTTTTCTTCTTCCTCCTTCTTTTCCCTTCTTTTTTCCCGCCTCTTTTTTTCTTCCCTTTCTTTTTCTCTTCCTCTTTCCTTTTCTCCTCGCCTCTCCTCTCCTCCTCTCTTTTTTCCTCCCTCCCCCTTTTTTCTTTTTTCTTTCTTTCTCCGCTTTTCCCCTTTTTTCTCCTTTTCCTTCCCGCCTTTCTTTCTCTCATTTTTTTTTCTTCCTCTTTTTCTTCTCTCCTCTCCCTCCTCTTCTTTTCCGCTTTTCTTTTCTCCTCTTCCCTTTTCCCCTTCTTTCCTTTGTTCTTTTTTTCTTCGCTCCCTCCTCCCTATCTTTTCTTTTTCTCTTTTTTTCCACTTTTTCCCGTCTTCCCTTTCCTTGCTTTCCCCCTTTTCATTTGTCCTTCCTTTTATCTCCTTTTCTTTTTCTTCTTCTTTCTCTCGCTCTTCCCTTTCTCTTTTTCTTTCTGCTCCCTTTTCTCTTTTTCCCTTTCCTCATCTCATTTCCCCCTTTTCTTTTTCTTCTTACCTTCTTTTTCTGTCGCCTTTTCCCCTTCCCTTTCCCTCCTCCTCCTCCTCTCGCTCCCCTTCGTCTTTTTTCTTTCTCTTTGTCCCCAGGCTGTTTCTGTTTCTTTCTCGTCCTTTTTCTTATCCCTTTTTCTCGAGCTTCTTTTCCTTTCTTTTCCCTCTGTTCTTTTTCCTTCCCCATTCTCTTTCTGTTCCTTCCTTTTCCTCCCCTTTCTTTCTCCTCTCCTCTTCCTTTTTCTTTTCTTTTTCTCATTTCCCTTTTTTTCTCCCTTTTCCTCGCCATCTTTTCCCCCTTTTTTTCCTCTCTTCCCTTTTCACCGCTTTTATCCCTCCTCCTACTCACTTCTCTTCTTCTTTCTTTTCCTTTTCCCTTCCTGCCCTTTTCTGTTTTTCTTCCCTTTTCCGATAAAATCCTCCTCCGTATCGCCTCTGCACATTTTGCCTTCCTCTCTCCTGCTCGTCCTCTTTTTCTTTCTTCGCTCTCCTTTCTTTCTTTGCTTCTTTTTCTTTCTCTCTCTTTCCGTCTCTTCGCTTTTCTTTTTTCCTCTCTTTTTCGCTTTCCTCTTTCCTTTCTTCCCTCTCTCTTACCTTTTTTTTTCTCTTTTCCCTTTTCTTTTTCTTTTTCTTTCCTGTCTTTTTTTCTTTTCCCTTCCTCCTCTCCCTCTCTTCTTTACTCTTTCGTTTTTTCTTTTCGCATGCACTTTTCTTTTTCTTCTTCCTCTTCTTTTTCCCCTTCCTTTTCCGCCTCTTCTTTGTTCTTCTTCCCTTTCTTTTTCTCTCTCTTTTTCTGTTTTCTCCTCCTCTCCTCCTCCTCCTCTCTTTTTCTCCCTCCCCTTTTTCTTTTTTCTTTTTTTCTCTTCTTTTTTCCTCTTGTCCCACCTTCCCCCCATTGGGTCCTTTCTCCTCTTTTTTTCTTCTCCTTTTTCTCTGCCTCCTCCTCTGCCTCCTTTTTTCGGCCTTTTCATTTTCTCCTTTCCTTTCCCATTCTTTCTTATTTCTTTTTTCTCCCTCCCTCCCTTCTTTTTTTTTTCCTTCTTTTTTTTTCCCTTCTTTCCTCTTCCCCCCCTTTCGCTCTTCATTTTCCTTGTTTTTTTCCCCACCTTGCCCCTTTTTTGCGCTTTTCTTTCGCTATCTTCTTTTCTCTGCCCTCTTTCTTTCTCTTTTTCTTTCTCACTTTTTCTCGTTTTTCGCCTTTCCTCCTCTCTGTCCCCTTTTCTTTTTCTTTCCTTCTTTTCTCCTTTTCCTTCCCTATCCCTCCTCTCCCGACTCCTCTTCTTTTTCCTTTTTTCTTTTTTTTTTTTCACCACATGTTCTGATTTTTTTTCTCGTCCTCTTTCTTTCCCTTTTTCCTTCTTCTTTCGCTTTCCCTTTTCCCCTCTCTTACTTTTTCCTCCGCTCTCCTCCTTCCTTTCCCCTTTTTCCTCCCCCTTTCTTTCTCCTCCTCCTCCTCCTTTTTCTTTTCTTTTCTTCCTTTCCCTTTTTTTCTCCCTTTTCCCTCCCTCTTTTCCCCTTTTTTCCTCTCTTCCCTTTTCCCCTTTTTCCTCCTCCTCCTCCTTCTCTTCTTCTTTTTCTTTTCCTTTTCCCTTCCCCCTTTCTTTTTCTTCCTTTTCCCTCCTCCTCCTCCTCCGCCTCTCTTTTTTCCTTCCCCTTCTCCTCCCTCTCCTCTTTTTCTTTTCCCTCTCCTTCTCTTTCTTTCTTCTTTTTCTTTCTCTCTCTCTCTCCCTCTCTCTCGCTTCTTTTCTTTCCCTCTCTTTTTTCCCTTTCTCTTCCTTTCTTCCTCCTCCTCCTCCTCCTCCTTTTTTCTCTTTCCCTTTTCTTTCTTTTCTTTCCTTCCTTTTTTCTTTTTCCCTTCCTCCTCTCCTCTCTTCTTTCTCTTTCTTTTTTCTTTCCCCCTTTTCTTTTCTTCTTCCTCCTTCTTTTCCCCTTCCTTTTTTCCCCTCTTTTTTCTTCTTCCCCTTTCTTTTTTCTCTCCTCTTTTTCTTTTCTCTCCCTCCTCCTCCTCCTCCTCCTCCTCTTTTTTCCTCCCTCCCCCCTTTTTCTTTTTTCTTTCTTTCTCCTTTTCCCTTTTTTCCTCCTTTTCCCTTCCCCCCTTTCCTTTCTCTCTTTTTTTCTTCCTCCTTTTTCTCCTCCTCCTCCTCCTCCTTCTTTTCCCTTTCTTTTCTCCTCTTCCCTTTCCCCTTCTTTCCTTTTTTCTTTTTTTCTCCCTCCCTCCCCCCTTCTTTTCTTTTTCTCTTTTTTTCCTTTTTCCTCTTCCCCCCTTTCCTCTCTTTCCCCCTTTTCTTTTCCCTTCCCTTTTTTCCTTTTCTTTTTCCTTCTTCTTTTCTCTCCTCTTTCCTTTCTCTTTTTCTTTCTCCCTTTTCTCTTTTTCCCTTTCCTCCTCTCTTTCCCCCTTTTCTTTTCTTTCCCTTCTTTTTCTCCCTTTTCCCTTCCCTTTCCCTCCTCCTCCTCCTCCTCCCCCTTCTCCTTTTTTCTTTTTCTTTTCCCTGTTTCTGTTTCTTTCTCGTCCTCTTTCCTTTCCCCTTTTTCCTCTCCTTCCTTTTTCCTTTCCCCTTTCTTTCTCCTCCTCCTCCTCCTTTTTCTTTTCTTTTCTTCGGAATCCCCCTACCTCCACTTCACTTACTTTCCCCTTTGTTTGTTATCTCATTACTCGATGTGCACTTCGACTCACATGTTCGATTATCATACACATCCTCCAACTACTTAACTCATATATTATATATTCTATCTATTATTTCTACTTTATACACACTTTTTGTCATAAACTATATGCCGGTTTGTTTCGGCAGAAAAATTTACCACTATTGGACTTGGTAATTGCTCACTCAAGTTAACAAGATAATAATTACAGCTCCACATTCCACTTTCCCACCGTTGGGCTGTTTTTATTTACTTCTTGCTACATTTTGACCGTTGGTCTATCAAAAGATTAATTTCGAAGAGAAATTAATTGCAATGTACAAGTTATACAATTCCACGAATCATCAACTCTCCTGTTCTTTATTTTGGTCTTTAGATTTTAAACAAGATTAATTAGGCAGTTGTACTATTTTGAGGGTAGTTACACGGTTCGTCATTAATTCATATTACATTAAATACAATAACAACGAAAATATTGAAACTTGTCCAAGCAACCCTAATTGGTTTGTTTTATTTCAATTGAGTTCAGTCTGATCAACTTGAAAAATAAATTATATAAAACACACAAATAATTTATTTTAAATGAAGAATGAAATTTAATGGACATTAGATAATGGCTGCACCAAGTAAAAAGATTTAGCAAAATTATAATCTCAATCCATTTCCACCTTTGTTCTCGGTCCGAAACGCAAAATTGAACCATATCGCTTTATTTTATTTACAAAATGAATACAAATAAACTAAATAAATATAAACATAAATAAAATCATTACTAATATTATAAAGCATATATACTATATTACTAATTATCTTATCATATATATATTTATAGTATTATATTATAATATTTTAGTTATACTAATTATTATGTATCATATATAAAGATAATATATTAATTTGATTAAATAAATTCAGTTTGTATAATATAATGTTTGAGTAAAGAACTATGCACAAAAGTTTATACGCATTGTCTATACGTACCTATTCGCGAATATTTCTGCCGGTAACTCTAATATAGCACCGCAATAAAGAGTTTACCTTTCGACTTAAATTTTCAACCGTTAGTTATGACCATCTACTAAAATTAGAAAGATAACTAAGAGACTCGTAGAACATCTGTTTTTACAATTTTTTCCTATTGATGACATCTCGCGATACACTTCAAATTGTTTTTGAGTCCATATAAAAATTTTTCGTGGTTGTTAGTCTTTTTATTTATTAATTGTATTTAACTGGTCAGCTACTCATAATACAAAAGCAGCTGAGAAAGGTTTACGATTTTTGAATTATGTTATAGAAAGAATAATCTGTACATATAACCGACAAAGTAGAAATACCTTTAATATCTAAAGATACTTAATACTAAATTGGCGGGTTCAGAAAAACAAGTAGACGCCTCATTCTTATTATTAAAGTGAGTCACTGAACTATTCCACATACATTGATAGCACGAATAACTTCCGAACATTCTTTATAATACACACACGGATAAGGTTAGCAAATGATCAATGAAGGTTAATCGGAGTGGGTAGGATTTCAGACCACGATTGAATACTAGAATGCGGACAATTTACCCCCAGAGAATTTCTGAGATCAATTTTTCCTTTGCAGAAGGTCTATTAAAATGATATCACTAGACAAACGTTCTTCTACTATTTCAAGCGTTGGCAGCTGAATTGAATGCAGCAATGTCGGATTTTATACGGAGCTGGGAAGAGGTGAAGTATTCTGATTCCAGTTTAATCCATCGATTTAGATAAAACAACACAAAATTGTTTTTGAACAGAATTTGCACAATTATATTATAAAATGTTGTAGTAAAGAGATCCTGATCAATGGGATAGCAATTCCAAGAATTGGGCCTTACAAAATCGATGTATAATGAAGCACGTTTATGACATTTGCCGCAGTCTATCCGCTTAACAAAGAAAGTACGCCCACTTGCTTGTTAGGCAGTTATATATGAATGATGAGAGTTTAACGTTAAGTTCATACATGAAAATGTACTCCCCAAATCTGTGAACACGTATCTAACCTACTTAACTCAACTCAACGCAAGATTATAAAGAGCTCAACTACATTAGTAGTACGATCTTAAATAAAACCATATTTAATAAACATTGTCTGCTGAACGCCGATAGCTTTAAAAGGTCTTCCATTATTAGTAGTACATGGTTAACTTATATCAAAATCTTAACTAAACATCAGTATAAGTAAAATCCCCGGATTATGTTGCAGAAGACCAGCAATATAGGGTGCATTAGTTCCGAATCAGGTTTAAATGGGCGACCTTTACACTAAAACCATGCGATAAGGCGATATATGGGATAACAATGCGGATAGCCAATAACTGATCCACCATTTTTCTCGACACAATTTTGGTATTTGTGTTCTATTTTGTTTAGTCTATACGTTCTATATTGGTTACTGTCAGATCTCCTGCGATTTATGGATTGGAACTATGACGGCAAAGTTTCCATAGCATATGGAGTAGCCATAATTATAAGTGAAACTAATTTAAATAAAATAGTTAGACCGGAGTATGATAATTTTCACATAACACAATTCTCAATGGATAATCCTAGAAATGAGCATCAGGACCAGGATGGTAATCTAACCTATTTTATACCTTATATAAATTTTTTTTAGGTCTAAAGGAAGGAAATCCCAGAAAATGGATATTCATACGGAAAAATCTTTCTAATACATTTGGAATATCATAGCATTAATTGTTTCGATGGAGGAATACGTTGATGGCAAAAGAACCCGCAAAGAACCTGGTAATCATTCGACTATAAAATGCCATTTTGCTTTTCTATGGTACCTGTATAGGTGGGTTACTTCTTATCGTATTCGAATTGACAAAATTGACTATGTGAATTTATGCCCTTGCGAATCTAGTAAGACAATAAGAAAAGTGGATTTGCGTTATTCATTAAATTTTGAAATGTGGCATATTACGTTCCAGGTGGACAACTCGTGTTTTATATTTTTACTTCATTGGGACAATGTATCAATAGGATAGTAAAAAGTCTATTCTGGCTAACAGTGGGAACCTATGAATAAGAGATGAGTTAAGTCACCAAGAAAATAAATACACCTATCCAAGTAGTGTTTATATTCTATTATCCGTAGCAGATTTGATATTCGGCAATAGATGCTATTATAGTACCGGTTAGGGTCACCCAAATTAGTGGTATAAGTGGAGAATCTGTACAGATCCATGATGATTTGAATCAAATTCATTAATACTACTATAGATATCTAGTATCCGAAATGTATTCAATTTATTTATCTTCTCGCAGGAAAAGACAATGATATCCTGCTATTAGGACTTATATTGTTCCACCACTCTTAGGTTTAGACAAGGCGATTCTCGTAAGATATTTGGATAGTCTGTCACACAAGCGTACATCTATTCAGAAAGTTACAATAGTATTAAGCAGAGATCTCACGTTGTCAGTGAATGCTGCAATTTGGGAATTCAAAATCAAAGCTATTAAGGATAACATCTACAAAGTTTTTGCAATCTCATTAACATTCTGATAATAATTAAATTGGGAAGGCATACTGCAGTTTTTTTGAGTTGGATAGATGTTGTAGGAATGCGGACATTTTGTCATTGATTCCGATAAAAAGTTCTCTAATTAGTAACGCTAGGCCAAATACCAGGATTTACTATAAGTTCAAAAAGATATTCAGGGACAATAATCTTAAAGGATGCTCTATTTCTGGAGTTCATTTTGTAAATTGAAATATTATCTAAAGTTGAAATATCAACCTTGGATTGCGAAAATTACGAAATGTCCTCAGTTGTGGTATCACATGCGAACCTTGAAGCAAATATTGTTTTACGTGGAGGTATAGTTTTATGTACAGTGGGCTTCTTTTTACCAGAACTAATATTCGATGTTGATGAGCCTTGGGAAGAACTAATATTTGATGTTAATGGACCATTTAAAATAGGAGTTTCGGGGATAGCAATAATTGTTGGAATTGGAGATGTTGAAAATTATTGATTTGCAAGCGGTTGATTTACAAGTGATAGTGCTAGTGATTGTATAGGAGTTTCCGGAATATGTTCTATTTGGGGCGTATTAGTATCTTTAGTATCAATATTAAAAATTAGTTTTTATATTTTATATAAAATGCTTTTATTAGGTTTGAAAATTATAAATTGAAGTAAAACATAAAAATGAATTGTATATAAAATATTGTATAACAAGTTGAAAAATGTTTTAATATAAAACAGTAAAAGGACGCTTCATATCTTCCCCTCTCAGAAATAAAATTATGTAATTTTATAGGTGATATAGGTGATTCTTGATTTTCTGTATTTATGTATGCAGGTTTAATTAAGTCGATAGGAACTGATCGTATGATGGTACCATGTTGAATTTTAAAAGTTTTATCATTTCTTTCTAATACTTTAAATGGACCTTCAAAAGGTGTGGACAGTTTTGAAGGTTGTATGATTTTTACAAATACGTATTCACAATTTTGTAGCGATTTAGGTACATATGATTTCTCATTGTTGTGATATATGATTTTTGTTCTTACTTCTGAAAAATTTTCTCTCAATTTTGAAAGCAATAGGTCGCTGAAAACTTGTTCATCTGATTTAATAACGAGTTCACCAGGAATTTTAAGGCATTGTCCGTAAACTAGTTCAGCTGGTAAACAAACCAAGTAAAATTAACGGTAGCACTTCAGACCACTTTTCAGTATTTTTGCTCGTTAATATTGATGTTTTTAGTTGTCGGTGGAATCTTTCAATCATTCCATTGGCTTGGGGATGATAGGCAGATGTATGTATTTTATGTGAACCGAGTAGTGTAATTATATCACTGAAAAGTTTTGAAGTGAACTGAGAACCTCTATCAACTGTAATTTTTAATGGAACTCCAAAACGGGGAATGTAATTGTACACAAATGTTTTAGCAATAGTACAGGTTGTTATGTCTTTAAGTGGATAGGCTTCTGGCCAACGGGAATATCTGTCAATAACTGTCAAAATGTATTCAAATCGAGATTTAGGTATTTCTATAGGTTTAACTATTGATTTGGTATAAACATTTATTTTAGCTTTCTGGCATGTTAAACATTCTTTAGTGCAGTTATTAATGTATTTTTTCATTAAAGGCCAAAAATATCTATTTACGACTAATTTTCTTGTAGCCCTTATTC
>MINK01188617.1:0-11153 GCA_001735545.1 Phormia regina
GGTCGGCTTTAGAAATTCTCTATATGATACGGTTGGAGTAAACTGATGTTTCCGTGGGTCTTTTGCGACGGGGAACATTAGATACTGTATTATAATATATCTTAATATGCTTTAAAGCATTAAATTTATTATAAACATTTGTTTATAATAAATTAAGTGGAATACATATTGAAAAGGGAATATAAAAATAACAACAAAGAAAGCATTACATTTTATAATAAAAAGAGTAATTAATATAATACAGTCGTTTAAAACTAACGGTAATTTAAATATTTTTTAAATAAATCTCATCATACAGTAACATAAGAAGATCATTTCCAATTAGCTGACCACTGCTGTCTATTTTTCATATGTAAATTATGCAAAAATATGCTTTTAAGTCCAAAATAAGTTAAATTAAAGATTTTTTTAAAGTAAATAAATAGAAAACATCTCGTTTATTTTCTAACAAGTTTAGTGAAAATCATCAGAAGATTATACAAATTTGGGAATCCCTTATAAAAAAATGAAGTATAATATTTCAATTGTAACAAGATTGTGTTTGTAAATATTTATCACATTTAAGAATTATTTAGCATAATGTGTAAGCATGATTAATCATAATATAATTAAATATTTACAATAACAACTAGAAAGGAACAAAAAAACTTAATAAAATAACGAAGAAAAAAATCACATAAAATTTATCTTAATAAAAGAGAAGGGGTATATTTATTTGAAAATTTATACATTTTGTTTTAAATATGCCAGAGAAGTATTGTTTGTTAAATAAACAATTTCAATGCTATAAGAAAAAATAAAAATGTTTTATATTTTATTAATTACGCTATGGTAGTATATCATTTTAAGAAAGAGACACTTTATAAAAGTTTTTTTTTTTTTTTTAACAATGATAATTGTATATACTCTCAGCAATTTTTATACTCTCAGTAATTTTTTGACAAATTGCTAAAATATTCCTCCTTTTGTATGTTTTTTTTTATTTACTTTGGAGATCGATTAGTAATAACTGAAGTTTTTATTTGTAATTATTACTTTAAGTCTTTTTCTATGTAACAGTATCATTAGTAAATTTTTATAAAAATATAACTGATGATTAATACCAACTAAACAATCAACCAGTAAGTCTGTCATTTAGTGGAAAGAATAAAAAATTATACAATGCATCATTTTATGCAAACAATTATATTTTTTCGTTTAAAATTATAATATTGTATTGAATGTTTCATAGGAAATTAAACTTTGTCACACAGATTGCAGATTTACACTCAAAAATATTGATGTGGAAGTTTAATTAAAAAAAAAAAATAAAAACGATGTTTTTTTTCAATATGATAAAACGGAATTCAAATCATCAGATATATCACAGAGATTTTTCGGAAGTGAAAATTTTCGTATAATCGAATTCGTAACGTTTTCATTTTGCTTCTTCAAATCAAATACGTTTTCATAATTTCGAAAAATATTCAATAACGTGCTTTTTTAGAAAAAAAAATGGTAGTTCTTCATTAATAACAATTCATTAAAGAAAGTTAAATATTCAAAGAAAGAATTAAAAATAAAAAATGATATTTTAAATTAATTTAAAATATTTTTAATATCCATTATTTGTTTATATTTATTTTTAAAGTTTTTTTTTTTTTGCATTTAAATGTGACGAAAATATAAATTCCACTTTACTATTATTATGAGGATTGAAAACGATTATTTATTCGTTTTTTTTTTTTTTTTTTTTTTTTTTTTTGCTAAATACGATTTCAATTTCACTTTCGTAAAAATATATGTTCTGTGACATACCAGTATAAATGAATTTTTAAGAAATAGACTTTTAATCTTTTCTTGTAACAGAGAGATAGTATTTGCTATTATTAGCTTATGGTATTCTTATTTTGTCTAGCAAGTTTATTATTTAAAATCTATAAAATAAGTGTGTCAGAAGATATAAAAAATTATGTATTATTAAGAATAACACAATCATAAAATCTAAATTAACTACAGAATTCACTGGATAACGTAATTAAAATTCCATTCTTTCTAAATATAAAACATGTTCTTTACTATTGAACTGATTTCAAGATGGATTTTATCTCTGTAGTATGTTCAAAAAAATGGCTTCGATATCATAACTGATCGTTTTTATTCTAATAACCTGATATTTAAGTATTATCTTCTTAGTCAAGTACATTTTGCATATAACTTTAGAACATTCACTATTCACATTCATAAATTTAAATTTTCCTCAATTTTGAAACTAATCCCTATCATGTTAGAAATATTTGTTATTAAAAAACCTATATACAAATTTACAAACATTTACAAACTTTGGTTGTTCTCAAATACCAACAAAACTTTTATATTATCAGGTTAAAATTAAGATAAGTAATAAATCAAAATAAACTTTAGTTTTTTTTTTTTTTACCAATAACAAAAAAATACTTATTTATGCCTGCCTATTTAACTGACAAGTAGTGACATTGTAAAAATGTAAAATGCACCACTACATTAACAATAACAAACGCAAACACCTCAAAAAAAAAATCATTTACACATCGTAGGGGATACTCCAATAGAGTGTGTTGTAGTGTTAATAAATTCAATTTATGGTATAAATTTACATAATTTCAAATTTGTAATTGAAATTTCAATTGTTCAACTTACGCCCACACTTTAGAACTGAAAACAATAAAAAATAAATTAGAAAATAATAATAATAATAAAAACACCAGAGGCCAAATGAGTAAATGCATTTTAATAAACTATTTATAGAGAAGTTACAATGTTGACTAATAATTCTGGTCAACAAGTGTTGAAAATATTACAAAGGATTAAAGATTTTATAAAATGACTAAAAAGTTTTTTCCCAAATCAAAATAGTTAAATTTGCAATATTAAGCAATAGTTTTTATATGTTTTAACCCATTTAATTAGATTTTTGAATAGGTTGTTCACTATTTCCGTTTTTTGATTGTTAACATTATTAACTTTTGTAAATGCATATGTATATGTATGTGACAAAATATACAAGTATTTATTTTTTTAATATTGTAAGTTTTGTTTTTTTTTATTATTTAATTTACAACAATAAACTAATGCCACTTGATATATTAGACAGAAATTAATTATAAAACCTTTTGTCACCTCAACCACTCAATAGCAACAATAACAACAACAATATTCAACAATAACAGAATTATAATCAATGATAAATTATCTTTACAAATTCCTCGAAATAAAAAATGTTTCTTTTAATATATTTTATTTATTTGCGTTGTGTTTTATTTGATTTTTGTTTTTACCAAATTTTGAAATTTATTTTTTAATTTACTTTTGGAAATTTCAAAATTATTAAAATTTGTTTTATGTGTTTTTTGTAGGTTACTCTCGCTGGTTTATTTTTATAAATTTAGTATTTAAAAAAATACTAATAAATAATAATTTAGATAAGTCGTTTTATTGAATGAATCAAAATATATAAAGAAAAAGAATGGAAAAAAATAAAAACTGTTTCTTTATTTTTGAATTTCTTCAACGCCCACCACAACTTTTAACAAAATATATATTTTTTTCTAATTTTTAGTCTCTAGCAAACAAATTATTAAGCAGACAGTTAAAATAATAAAAAAAAAAACAAAAACAAAAACTTAATTAAAAAATATTAAAAACCAGTAGACATTTTTTTCGTAAGTATACCCAGTCAACAATATCGTTAAAGTTAAGGCTTCAAAAATATGTAGGTAGATTTATTGAAATATAATAAAAAAAAATTAATAAAATATTTATAAATATAAGAGTCCTTAATAACTCAACGATTAAATTAAATTTAATTCTATGCAACATTTTAATAAAAAATCTGTTTGAATTGCTGGGAATATTTATTTTTCAGTTCGACATATCTTCATAAATATCGTTACAAAATTTCATTGGTTCTCCTATAGAATTATTTAGTCTTCTATTTGCTTAAAAAAATATAAAAATGTATGTTAAACATCTTTAAATCCTCAAAAAAAAAAAAATACTACGTTTGAATATTTTATTTTAAATTCAGCTTAACTTATAAAAAACTTGGTACAATTTAAACTAACTTCCCTTTAATATGCTTTTGCATTAATGATATCTACTTTAAAATATTCCCAGGGTTATGGAGAAAAAGAAAAAATCTTAATTTTCTACTGTGTGATTTTGGATTTATTTATTAATTAATTAATTTCTTCTTTTTAGTTAATTATAATATATTATAATATATATTTCCTATTATCAAATTAACCCATTTATAGTTAGTTTTTAAAATATGGAAGTTGAAATCTTTCAAAACAAATAAATTATTGTTTTACAAATATTTTATTAAAAATAGCTTAATGTTGTTTAATCTTGCAAATAAACTGTAATACATATATACTATGTTGAAGATGTATTCCTGATTAAAACAGGAATAAAGATATATGTATTTTATTTATTTTTTATAGAACTACATCTGTAGTATTTTTTTTCTCTCTCTCTATATATATATTTTTTTTTGTAATTTGAATTAAAATTTAAATTAAAAAGGTAAAATATTAAGTTTATAGTTGACTTAAGCTTTAGTTTTTTTATTTACCTAAAAATATCTTGATTTACCATGGGTTAATATTATTTATTTATGTGTATTTCCTTATCATATTGGATATAAAAAAGAATAAAAATTAAATTTAAATTAACTCAAACATTCACTCCAAGTTATTGCGGCTTTCATATGCAAATTTTCGAAAATGTAAAAAAACGGCAAAAGTAAACTGGTGTATCATAATTCATGAAACCAAAAGTATATTTATTTCAAATTGTGCTAGAGCTTAAAAAAAAGTTTGACATATACATTGTACAAGATTAACGACAACAATGAACAAATTAACTTTTTTTTTTTTGGCAAAAAATTAAATAAAAACATAAAGTTCGAAATAAAAATCTATTAACGCTGGTTTGTAATTTATTTCACATTTCAGGCTCCATTGAGACGCTAGACTTTTAACTATGATTATTTAGCCGAAAGTGTTCAACAACATACACAACATTAATTAATGCTTTTTTGTTGTTTTTTTTTTATGGAAACTACGTTTTTGAATACTTTCTATGTATTCGCACAAACACACACTCTGATGCATTTTTAGAGAGATCCACTCAGGAAATAAATTAATCTAATGCCTGACAAGTAACACAAAAATAAACTAAACACACACGAATTCTAAACTAAACATAGTTTAAAGCTAATATGTAGATTTAAATATAAATGCATCAACCAAAGATGGAAAAGTTAGTAATTCAGATATATTAAGCAGTACGGTGATAATTTAAATACCTACCCCGGAATAAAAAACATTGAAACGTTACAGATGTCAGGTTATTTTATTTACCTACTGTCGTAGGTAAATAAAGGAGGAAATTATTGCAATGCAGATATGTATTTGATTATTCCATGTTACTATAACACAGTTATTTTTAATGTTTAATTTAATTAATTTTATTATAAATAAACGAAAAAAAAAAAATAATAAAACAAGTTAATACACTTTGATGGATTAACGTGAATTTTGTCTTTTGATTTATTATACATTCAACATAAGTCCCTTTTGCTCATGCTCGGCTGTCGATTATAATATTTTAATTATTATATTTTCTCTCTCATTCGTTAACCGTACCGCACTGTCCTACAGCAATTTGGAACAAGTTATAAAAACCAGCGTAATTGTGCTACGTCCCCAGCATTCGCTTCAAAGAACCAAAAGCCTATTTTATTCGGAATGTGTCTTTGTTGTCTCTACTTTGCTTAAAAAACTAAACAATTTTATAAACAACATACAATTAATAATGACGATTCAAAAATAACAATTGGAATCGCTATCTGTCCACTTTAAAGCAAAATATTGGTTGTTAGATTTTGTTAAAATCGTTTTGTAAAATGACTTTGAGGGCAATAGATTATTAAAATAGTTATTTTATGTTTTAATATTATTTACAAAATGTAAATTTCCAAACCTGATAGCAACCAACTGTATTAGTAAAACTAAAATATATATAAAAAAATATAAAATAATTTTTAACAATCCAACACAATTTGTTTTTAATATGCTGTTATTTTTTTGAGTGTGTGCTGATTTATTACTACATGCACTGAGAAAAAATCTTTATAAAAAGTCATCTAAATGAATTTATTTTATTATTAAAATATTGCAAGTAATTGTATTCGCTGTTTAATTTGTTTGTAGATCATAATAAACTTTTTAAGTTTTATGAAGCCGACTTCATCTCTTACGTTTCTTAAAAGTCAAACCGATATTATTAGATTGTAATAGGAATTTTTTTTGGAAAATTTTTTTGTCCGTGTCTCAACACTTGTGCAAATAACTTTAATTATCATTTTCACATTGTACATTTATCACATATCTGCTGTATCTACATGTATCAAGAAAATTAAAAAAAGCTCATACAATGTATCTAAATTTGAGATTTGTTATATACGTACATACATTTTGTTACTTTCATTAATTAATTTATCTATTTATTTAAATCATTTAATTTGCTTTACAAATGACATATTTTGCGTGCCAATTGAGTTGAGTTCTTTCTTTTTATTTTTGATT
Source organism: Phormia regina (assembly GCA_001735545.1). Taxonomy (NCBI): domain Eukaryota; kingdom Metazoa; phylum Arthropoda; class Insecta; order Diptera; family Calliphoridae; genus Phormia; species Phormia regina. Next base: position 6,612 of record MINK01188617.1, read on the forward strand.
TGATCTTTTTGTTTTTCTTGTTTTTCTGTTTTTTTTTTTTTTTTTTTTTTTTTTTTTNNTTAATAATTAAATATTTCTTTAAGTTATTTAACAATCATTATTGTTCATCATAGATGAAAAAGTGAAAAAACAGGCAAGCAGGAGGCGCTAATCAAAAACAAAGATAAATTCAAATCAAATGAAATGTACTTGAAAATTTTATTTCTTTTTATTAAAAAAAAAAAGTAAAGAAAATAGCAAATGAATTTCGATTGGCTGAGAGACTATTTTAGTTATTTAATTAGTCACTAAACAAAGTTAGTATTGGTGGATTTAATATTCAAAGACAAATAAATAAAAAAAAAATACTGATTACATGTTTGTTAATTAAATTAAGTACTTTTAAATTATAGACTATTGGACGCGTTCATATCTTATAAGTTGGGGGCGATATAAATTATAGAATTTACAATTATTATGTTTAATTATGACTTTTGATCTCATAACATTTGCCATTGATCATTGTAGTATTTTTATAAACATGATATGGACACACTTTGAAAACTACAATGTACTTATCAATTATAACTTTATCAATTGTATATGTGTGTGAACGTTAACGTATATTAATTCTAAATGGAACGAAATCACAACGATTTCAATGTTCTTGAGTTGATGATAATTTCTTTGTTGAATCACTTAAATGTCACTTGTATAGGTATTTTTAAGATTTATTTATTTTGTGAAAAATCAAAATCAAATTAAATTTATAGGAATCTGAAAAATGCTGATGATTAAGAAACTATACTAACAATAATTTCTTTGATTTATTTTGCAAAGATTTTTATATTTTGATAGATTTTTCTTTTTAAAAAGTTTCGTTCACAAATTCGGTAAAATAAACTGAACACTTGAAAAATTAATTAAATTACTTTAATTTTAATTATATTGAAAACAACTAAATAATGGGAATTTTTGCTATAAAATTTTGTATCTAATAACGTTTAAATGATGATCAATTAAGTTAATTATCACATTTTAACACCAGCCTATGTTATGACCAAAACAACTTATTTTGTCATCTCTGTTATCAGCTTCAGACAACCAACTTTTTCCATTAAAAGTTAAGCATAAAGTTCATAAACAAACTGTAAAAGTTCAAGATCACAAATAAAAGAAATTAAAAACAAAAATAAAAAACAGGTAGCAAAACAACTCTTTAAGAAAACATTTCAAGCCAAACAATAGAACAAATAATTGACCAAACCAAAAAGCCAATAAAACAACGTAAAAAAAAACAAATAATAAAATATTTATTTGTTTAAAACAAGTCTTGTAAAAGTGTCATATTAACAGATTAAATAAATTTGTCAAAACAAACGAATTTCTTAATAATTACTTATCAATAAACGAGAATGCCAAAGTCCTTGTGAGCGGCTTAGAGAAGCGATCAAATAAATAAAAATAATATTTATAAGAAAATAATTAAAATTTATCTCTACAAATAAACAGCAATAACAATATGATGAATGATTAATTTGTAAATTAGACAAATGTGTTGAGATCGTTGTGTGTGTGTGTGTTTTCGTTTATAATAAAAAGTCATAGAAATTCGATTGTTTATATAAAACATTGTGCTTGCATATACACTGAAAGGAAAAAATGTTTAACCCTTTAGCACACAGTCATGCGGTAATGAATTAAATATATGTTCATCGAATAATACTGGTATCAATTATTAACAGATCATAAATTAATAAGTCAAAATTGTTGTGACATATCATTTTTTAGTTTATGAAGAAATATTTCATATCAGTATGAATCAAAAAACTATTTTTAAAAAATGATGAAATTTCAATTTTATAATACTTATATCAATTTTATAACGATAAATATTATTTCGCTGAAAATCAAAAGATTCCTCTTTAAAGGATTAATTATATCAGAAAAACCAAGCAATACCTCAATGAAAAATACATACCTCTAAGCATTGCGAAAGGCATTTCTTTTAGAAAATGGGTCTTATATTTACATTATAGCCAGATTGCAATTTGGAAGTACTAAGATAAACAAATTCTTAATTCTTAAACTAAACTTGCTTAACATTTAAAAATGCGTATCCAGCGTTTCTTCATTTAATCATTTATTTCCTTTCATTTTCTTTTTTTTTTTCTTTCTACAGAAAGCTATTATATTCAAATCGTTCAAATTTTAAACGAAAGGATTTAAAATCCTTTTTAAATGTCAAACATTTGTCGTGGCAAAAACATAAATTGCATGTGGCTTCTTTTGGGATAATACTTGTTTGAATTTTGAGATCAGAAGAACCCCTAAAGAAAAATCGATCAATATACAATGCACTCGCGAAAACTTGAACAACTCAGAAATGTGAATAAATTTTTGTACACAGAATATAACGTGAATAAAATACTAAAACTCAAAAACGTATTTTTTTTTTTTGTTTTTTTAAGAATTGGGAAAACACAAAAAAATGTTTTTATTTCTAATCCTAGAAAAATATAATACCTGGTGCTAATAGTGAATTTATCCCGTGTGTGTTCAAATTTAATAAAACGTGTTCAAACCTCCAAAATTTGTAAACGGTATCAAAAAATCGATACGTAAAATGTCGATCTGACCACAAACGTGGTATATTTTGAAACAAATTTTTTCCATTAATAGAGTTAAAAGAGATTTTTTAACAATAATTATAAAAAGGTCAGAAATTATTTTTTTATGTTGTCATTGTTATCATTGTTATTATTATTATTATTATTATTATTATTATTATTATTATTATTATTATTATTATTACTCATTTTTATATATTATTATCATTATTATTATTCATAATTATATAATTATTATTTACCAACCAGTTTTATCCGTATTTCAGATTGTTTATGAACATTTGTGATACATTGGCATATTGGAAATATAACCCTAATATTTTCATATTATTAAAAATTACAATTGAGATTTAAAATACTGCTTTTAATGATCATAATAACTTTATCCAATAAGTTTATCTAAGTTGACATATATTTTATGTAGATTTTACATAAATTTTATCTCATATTAAAAAACTTAACAAACTCTATTTATTATTGAAATTTATCTGAACTTAACAACTATTAAAAATAATTTCTTATCTTTAAGTTTTATAACAAACGGGTATCCCCCTATAATAAAATAAACAACCATATACTACAATTACTTATGTCGTAAATATTTATAATTTTATTATTAAATAAAATTAAATTCAATTAAACTATTAATATTTTTAGATTATTTCAAATATAATAAAATAATTTGTTATATGTATGTATGACACTGTCGCATACACAGACAACAAATTACTCATCTCTCTTTAAGAATACTCATTCGTATTATCTGCAATATTTCGTCATTTATTGTCCTAGATTTTTTTTTTCATTACTTATGACAACTCATAAAATAAAAACAAACAAAAGAAAGTAGCAAAAAGCGGCAACACAAAAATAATAATAAAACCTTCAACAATGAACTAAAAATGAATGAAAAAAAATATAACGTAAGAAATTAAATACGTAAAATCTATTTTCATCAGTTTGACTTAGTTTATGGTTATCATGAATACTATACATGTCCTTGTATCCTGGTGAATTATAACTTAAGTATAATTATAATCAATGATGATTGTTAAACATATGAATAAGACATATTATACCTAAGTAGACATGCGACTTAGTATAATTTATTAAACATGCTACTGTGTGTGTTTTTTTATTTGTTTCCAACTAATCATGTCAAAGTGATCCATTATTAAGTTGTTGGAGTGGAAAAATTGATCATGTATAAAATTGAGAAAGTGTAGATAGTGGTGAATATTAAGTAACCCTATGTTATCGTAAGGATTTTTTTTATAAAATTGAGAGTCTGATAATTTCATGTTTTTGGAATTCTAAGTAGATTTAACTATGACCTTCTGTCTCTACTTCTGTATACTAAATTGTTGTTTACATGGTTCATTAGTTTATGAAATTTAAATTTTGGTTGTAACTTATTATTGAAATAAGTTTGCACTTTTAATTGTTAATTGCAAGTTTTATATTTTTTTAATAAATTTTCTATCGTTCCATATAGTTTTGTTCCCGCTAATAGTCTTTATTTCAGAGTAGGAAAATGTTCATTTTTTTATTCGTCCTTGAAAAATAAAATATTGTATCTGCGAACTTTAAATCCTATTTTTGAAATGAATTTATTCTATTAACCTATTTATTTTTTTTTTTTTTGCCCATTATTTAATTTCTAAATTTTTCGAAGATCAAAAACTATTATTTTCGAATAAATAAAAAAATATTAATCAGGGAATTAACCCGAACATTATCTTGATTAATTTCCGAATTGAAGGTCATGTAACGGTATAAAAAAAGTTGTCGACATTGTTGAATCAAAAATGTATGTATGTTTAAAGCATTTATAGAAGCGCCACGTGTGTTTAATAAAGTTTTTTTTACCGCCCAGTCTTAGGCGCGATCGACTAAAGCTTTTGGGGGAGGAAACTAAAAATCATTTCTAAAT
>MINK01188618.1:0-13111 GCA_001735545.1 Phormia regina
TACCTTTTTTTAAAAAAAAAGTAGTGTGCGTTTATAGGAATATGCTCCAGTGTATATTAGGATGTTGTAACTTAAAAAAAATATTGAATCTACTGTACTAATTTAATTATTTTTAAAGCCCGTGTTCATACACAACTATTTTTCTTGCCGAAATTCTGAGTTTATAGGAGAGAGAATACTAAACTTTTACATTCTCTTTACCTCTCTCGTCTACAAAGTCAGAATTGTGGCAAGAAAAATTGCTGTGTGTGAACCCNNTCTCTTCCAAATGCAAATATTAGATCTAAAAACTACATAAATTGTTTGTAATTTTTTTCCAAATTTTCTAACTAGATTCACGTCTGCTGTATTTGGATTAGATAGAAGTTCGGTTTTGGTAAAATTTTGACCAACAAGTTTTAATAAAAATGTAAAAAAAAGTTTAACATATTTCAAAATCTTGTACCCCATTCTGATCTTTTTTAATTTAAAGATTTGTAATAATTGTTATTTACGGTCCCTGATGTTAACAAATAATATTGTGACTACGGTTGGATGAATTTGTTATCTTTTGAAATTTTTCTTTTGATCCTTCCTAATTAAAAGTTTTACAAAAATACTCATTTGAAGATATCGGAGGAAAAATATGAAGTGAAATTAAATGAACATAATAACATTTTCTTGAGCCATAACTTATTTTATTATTTACCGATTTTTTACTATTTGTACCACCAAATCTAGGTCGTCTACTCTGGGTCTTAAGCACCCCATAGACACATACTGCTTAAGCTCATGCAATATGAATGTTTTAGTAAAATTGGGAGGGCTTTTCTATGTATGTGACACACGTATAGAAAAGCTCTCTCAATTTTACTAATACATACTTATTGCAGGATATTATGCAGTATGTGTCTATGGGCTGCTTTATTCTTGTTTTCTTAAAGATAAACATACGTACATAGGAATGGATAGAATAAATATAATTTATGGAGTTTTCAATATACCCTTATCATTTTTAATAATGGTTATTCAAATTATCATGCACTATATAATCTTAAATTCGCAATACAGTGATACAAGTAAGAGGGTTTTATAAGGCCCACACGTGATTGACGCACAAACAAACTTACACTTCATTTTTATAATATATATTAGGATTTATTAATGGTGTAACTTAAAAAAAATATTGACGTGATTTATATATTCGTTACCTGAATTTATTTGCACTATTATTAAATTGTATATCCATGCTTTTTATAAATGATCTGTTAGAATTATAATAATTATATTCAACTCTGACTAAAACTAGCAACTTCAACAGTACTGAAACAAAGCTATTGAATTCATTCTTCTCGTAAATAATTAAGATATATGTCAGCTAGATATACTTAAAGGCCTGCTTCAGAACGGCAGTAAAATTGTATGAAAACTACTCAAAAAATATTTTGAAAAATTAGTAATTTTCATACAAATTTTATATTAAAAAAAATCATTGTCGTTCTGAATGAGGCCTCTAAATAAGAACCAACGTAAATCCCAAGAATATATTTCTTTTCATTTTGCACATGGAACACATTAGAGGTTTTTTAACGGTATTCAGTACATGGAAAAGCCAAAATTTTGGTTTAAAATGTGTTCAATTAGGTTGGTTTATACATAATTTCTTTGGGAATGATTTTAGTTCTGAAATACTACCTTTAAAAAAAGTATAAAATTATATAACACAGAAAATAGTAAAAATTTATTACAATTACGAAATTGCTAATATTAATTAATTTTTAATTGATTTTGCTCCAATCATCAAAATGATAATATTAATGACTACAAAACTATAGGAAATAAATTACATGTGCGACCACGATTTTCATAGGTCTTATTAAGAGTTTTAAGAAGAAGTACAATTGATTACTTGAAAAGATAAATTATAGGACTTATCTAGAGCTTTAGTAACCACTATTTGGTTAAAAATTGTATCTTTGAGCTCTAATAGCTCCGCTCCTGAAAGATATGTAAGTCTTCCCTTAGTAATTTAAAATTGTATTGTTAAATTCTACGTAAATCCTTTTAGTCGCTTAAAAGTTACAGATTTATTTCAAAAAAAACAAATTTCGATTCCATCCTATTGTGGACTATTTTTATAATCAACTTCAAAAAGTTGAAGGGTTTATTGATATTGTCATTCCATGTATTATATGTCGAAAAAATAATTTAGGATCCCAAGCAGCACCTACTTTTCTCGTTATTGGATTTATACTCGACCTAGCTATGTCCGTCCGACTGTCTGACCGTCTGTTTGTCTGTTGAAATCATGATAGAGCTCGATCGGCACTACTTGGGAGAATGAAATTTTGCTCAAATAATTATCTTATATAAAGTTTGATTGGTATTGAAAATAATCGAATTCTGTGCAAAAACAAAAAGTTATTGGTCCAAAAATATTTGAAACAAAGGATGTCAGTTGTAGCTTCATTTAATACTTTTCTGCTAATATATCATTAACAACATCATGTACGGCAACGAAATTTTGTACGTAGAGAGTAAAGACCACTATAAAAAAGAAAAACAAAAATGGGGGTAATTTGTCTACTTTACATCTCATCTCTCTAGTAAGGTCTAAAATCAAAAATTTTATGGTGATTATAAAGATTCGGCCAAGCCGTATGTAAAATTTAATTTCAAATGTAAACTCTATAAATTTCTAATATATAGTTTTTCCCTCAGGTGTAGAAAAATTTTATGTAGTCATTTAAATAACAAATTTAAAGACCTACAAAAAAATAGTTAATTAAGTTTGTTGTAGTTAAATAAAAAAAAAATATTTTAATTTCTCAATTACGTTCTCGTTATGTTAATGACTTCTATTTGCTGTTGTAAAAACTTAAAGCTCATGAACATTTAAACATCAATCTATACAAACTAATTTAACTTGATGAATACAATTAAGAACATGCTTTCCAATCTCAAACACTCATAACGCTTTAGATGGTGGTGGCTGTTAAGAAAACAAAAAAAAAAAACTTAAATGCATAAAAAAAAAACAACAATGTAATATGATATTTTTTTATTTCTATAAAACACGCATGTAAATTAAATACTTTTTCAAACAGGGAATACAAATAAAATAAAACATGTTAGAATATCAGGTTTTATTTACTATTATTATGAAGTTGTGACGAATCTAAAAGTACGCTACTGTAATAAATAAATATTTAAAACGATTTTATTTTAATAGGGTAAATATTAAAAAATTAATTTTATTTTATTAGGTGTCTGTTGAAATCAGGATAGGCCTCGAACGGAACCACTTAGGGGGATGAAATTTGCCACAAATATTTATCTTATATGAGGTTTGTTGGCTATTGAAAATGGATGAAATCTGTTCATAAATAAAAAGTTAGGGGGTTTGATTTGTTATATTTTTTTATATAGTATTTTATATATGAGAATTTTTTTAAAGAGAGAAATACAAACGCTCTTTTAAAGCCAAGTTTAGTAAATTATATTTAGAGATATGTTAAAAAAAAAAATATTTCAAATTGTAACAAATGATATGAAAATTTAATATATACCACAAGTAGTGCTATAGATTATAAAAATAAATCAACCAGTTGAAAAACTCAAATATTTTGTTAAGTATTTAAATGAATTCCACAAACAAAGGAATTCTTGTTACTATTTAAAGTTTAACTAAATAAGTAACTAACAAATGATTTCTGCACGCAAAATTTTGCGAATAAAAATAATAATAATAAAATTATTTTATTTTAGTTAAATATATTGATGATAACACTTTTAATATTATATTTTTATTTTTCAATTATTTCTAATATATATATGTAATTTTTTATATTTATTTACAGTACCACCAGAAAGACCTATAATTTATAAGCCAAATCGTCATGAAAAAACCAGTAATGTGGAATCATTTAATGAGGGAACTGACATCGTTTTAATATGTGAGGTTTCAGGTGGTAAGTTGATATTGATGGTATTAGAAATATCTAAACTAAATTTTATTTACACATGACTATTATTATTACTTTTTTTTTTCTTTTATTTAAATATATATTTTTTGTTGTTATGTATTACATATGGTATATGTTTGTTTTTTTTATTTTATGTGCCTTATTTTAATTAACAATTTATTTAAATTTAAATGTTATTTTGTGGCTTATAAATTGAATGCCATATTTAAATGCAATTTTAATTGTAAGTTTTAATTTACCAGAAATATGACCACAATATTGGTTTATTTTTATAGTTATGTATAGTTTTTATAAACATATTCTTATTTTTCATTTATTTATGTATAAATTTTCTGTGTTTATTTTAACAATCTACAAAATATTCATACAGTTTGCTTAAATCTATTTTATTCTGTTTATCTATATGATAAACAAAATATACATCGATTTCTTTTTTTTTAATTTTTATTTTCAGTTAGATAAAAAGCAAAAAACACAAACTAAAATTTAATTAAAATTGTGCCAATAAAACTAAAAAGAAAAAAAAACTAACAATAATAAAAACAAAGTAATACGTTTAGAAAATTTTATTATTTCTTTTTTTTCATAGATTTTTTTTATGAAAATTCAATTTTAATGGGAGTTTATTATTATTTTTTTGTTATTATTCAAACACAAAACAAATTTTGTTATTGGCGGGGTAGNNATTGGCGGTGTAGAGGGAGGGGGGATCTAAGTATGAATATATAAACATTATGAATATTGAAAAATTGTTTTGAAAATCTGTGTGTTTATATTTAATCCAAATATGGGTATTTTTATTAATTCAATTATGGCATATAATAGAATAGAATCAAATTTATTTAATGCATTTTAGCGTGTTATATTCTCATTATATATAACTTTCGTCTTACTTGAGTATTTTATGATTTTTTTTCTTAATAAGCCTATTTTTGAATATGGAATGCTGAAAGAGTCTTCGTTATTGGCTAAGATATTCTGCCAATAAATACCGTAAGGAGTGATTAAAGTTTCAAGTTAAATATTAGTCTAAGACCCAAGATAAACCAACTGACTTATATTAGTAAATCAATTTACTCTACGAAGTCCGTCTGTCCGCCTGTCTGTCATGTATTTGTCTTTTATTGGATTAAATTGTGTTATTAATGACGCTTAAATCAGGGAAAAGTTATATTATATTTTTTATTTATCTAACAATAAATAAAAAATATACTTTTGATTTTTTCTCATTTCTAAGAACATTCTTATGTCCGTCCTTCCGTCCATCCGAAAGGAGTATATTCTACGAAGTCCATCCGTCCGTCTTTATGCATGTATGTCTATCTGCCTGCCTGCATGCCTGTTTGTCTATCTCTCTGTCTGTCGTGTGTCTTTTATTGGGTTAATTGGTATCGAAAATTACGCTTAAATCGGGGAAAAGTTATATTATATAATATTTACATTTAGATTTTGTATTTATTAATAAGTAAGAAGCAACTTTCCGATTTGAAGAAATTTTTTCACTCCCCAGGTAATAACGTCCATCTTTAAATTTTTACACCAAAAACATTTATTTTTTGACTTAAGATTAAAATATACATTTTTCTATATAAAAAACTAATTTCGAAAAATATATGATAGAAAATGTCCAAAATATATTGTTAGAATCCAAAATACAATAATTGACTTATATTACGAATTGATTTTATTCTACGAAGTCTATCTGTGTCTGTTTCTTTATTGTATTAAATCATGTCGAAAATATACATTTGGTTATATATACTTATATAATACTTTTTATACTTTATATTATATATTATATTATACTTATATTATACTTTTTCTTATTTCTAAGTGATCTCTGATGTTCGTCCTTCTGTCCATCTGTTTGCTAATTTGTGCACATTTTTTAATTCAAAATTTAAATAAACTATTAAAAAGATTTTTTACCAAAAAAATATATACCATAGCAATGAGAAAAAATTATTTGATACCCTTCATGTAGGGTATCACATAACACGTAGTGTATGAGCATAAAAATTCGGAAATATTGTCGACCAACACTTTAGCTAAATGAAGAATAAAATATTCAAATACAAAATGCTTTGATATCTACATGATTTTAAACACTTTAGGTTGATTACCGATAGTGGTGGGTTTATATGGGAGCTACGATAAATTATGGACCTATTCCCAATATTTTTGATAATGCCATTTCTACTTATATAAAACTTATTTGTATCGAATATCAACTTGATACTAATATTTGTATGAGATTTATGAGCATTAAAGTTATTTTCGGAATATAAGTTTATATGGGAGCTATTGTGAACCGATCTTCATAAAATTTCATATAAAAATTCATACCAGTGAACAACTTCTCTGTCTTGAATTTCTGTAAAATATTTCTTTTTTTAAGGTATTTTTGAGTGTTGAAACTCTATTTCTGGGGAAAGTTTTTAAAAAAATTTATAATTAAATTCAAAATTGCGACCTGTACTTTGAGCACAAAGTTTACATAGACGGACGGATGGACATCATTAGATCCATTTAAAAAGTGATTCTGAATTGATATACTTTATGGTAGGTCTTGGATACATTTATCTTTCTTTTAGTTTAGGCGCGGATCCACGGGGAGGGAATAAAGGAAATATCCCTCCCCAATATGAATGCGTTTATTGAAAAATCTGTACTAAATGATAAAATTTAAGGAAAAAGTTAAAAACTAATTCTGTTTTCCTCCCTCAAAAGCTTGAGCTGAGTCCGCGCCTGTCTTAAATACATCGCATAATACCCTAACCGGTGGTATAGGATATAAAACCTAGATCCTAGGTTTTATGAGAGCAAATTTTGAAATTCTTTATTTTTACAACTTTAGCAACTTCTAGAGGCTATGAATGGAAAGCTAGAGACTTGATTATTCTTAATTTTTAAAGACTCTATTACACGAAAAATTTTATAACCTAAAAACTTCTCAAGAACGCAAATTTTCTTTGGTACTTAATTAAAAATTTTACGTAAGGGAATTATTGTAAAAATAAATTTTAAGTTTAAGTTGAAAAAATTGTTTAAAAATTCAATTTTTTTAAATATTTTCATTGTACATTATTTTTTTAAATAATTGGATAAAAGCGCAATTAAAAATTTTTAATAAAGTTAAAGATTTAAGAAAATTAATTTTAAGGTTATGTTGAAAAAAATTCTTAAGAATCAAAATTTTGTCAATATTAATATTATAATTTACTCTGTTAAGAATGAGTAATGTAAAGGCACTGAAATTTTTTGTTAAAATCTAATATAAAAAAATAATAATTTTTGAGGTTATGTTGAAAAAAAATTTTAAAATTGGAAATTTTTTTATATTTTTAAAGGGTTATTTATTTCTTTAAACGTAACGAATTTTATGCTAAATTCAGCGAAATTCATCACAACTCTTCAAACCGATTCGATTTAAAAACGATAGGTTTTCATGACATTTTTGAATATTTAAGAAAATAAATTTTTTGAGTTTAAGATGTTATATTTATATGTTTTATTTAACAATTAGTAAAAGTAGGACATCACTGTCATAATCATATTTCAAAAATATAACAACAATTAACTCTAATATATTTTCAACATAATATTTTTATTTCTATATTCATTTTAAATTTAAATGGAAAAAGTTGTGTTAACATTTTTGACAACCTTTTTTTCTCTACTCATATTTTTACTAAAGTTAAAAAAGCAACTTAAGATAAAATCTTACATTTTTAACTTAATTTAAGGTCATTTGCATATGTCCTCAAGAAAAAGTATCCCTATCAAAAAGAAAGCTAACAGTAAAATAAACTTTAAAGCATCTCCTCAAGTAGTTTGCCAGACAAGTTTAAACTTTTTTCATATTTTATTGGCTTAATTTCGTTGAATATTTTTGTCCTTAACAGCAAGCAAGAAAAGTATAAAAATACATTTTAGCATATAAACTAAACTAAACATTTTTATTTTTTATTTTTATATATATTTTTTATTTGTTACATGATTTAAAGTAGTACATATAAAAGAAATATAAATAATGTTGCTGCCAAAATCAAGAAGCTATACAAATGGAGAAATGACTAACAACAAACTGTTGAACTTAACTAACCTAGATGAACTGAAAACAAATAGTTGTCAGTTTTCATGTCCTGGCTATGCTCTATTACGAGTTTATATATATTTTTTGTTTCTCTTGTTTTTTATCTTATCAAAAATAGTAAATGATGTTTATTTCAATGTTTACGAAATGAACAATCTTTTCTGGGTCCTTAAAAGAAACTAATACACACACACACACATACATTACAAATATTTTTGGAAGGATTTCTATTGTTTATTGCATCATTTTATTTTTTTTTTATTTTTAGTTGAAAGTTTTACTTGTTGTCTTTGCTCTTGTTATCTTAATTTAGTGTATACACAAACAAATTGTAAATTTTTCATCTTTTTTTTTTTTTTGCTTTTTCTATTTATGTTACTTTAACTTTTATACAAAAATCAAAATACATCAAACTAGTCTATCTATGAATATTTTTTTATCTCTGTATTTTTTTTTTCTTCTTCTTTCTTATTTCACAGGACGTCCACGTCCCAATGTAACATGGTATTTGGATAATACGGTGATTGATGAATCATTTGAACATCGGCCGGACGGTAAGACGGTTAACCACTTGTCATATCCAAATATTGGACGACAACATTTGAATGCAAGATTAGTTTGTGTGGCAAGCAATACGAATTTAACTCCACCAAACAACAAAGTGGTCATACTCGATGTCAATTGTAAGTATCGATTTGTGGTATTTTTATGTTTTATGATGATGTAACAAGCTCTTCTCGTTATTCATTGTATTGTAATCTGTGTCTGACTGTTTGGACTTTTATGTTATGAGTGTAGTATGTGTATGTATGTATATGTACTATACATTGTCATAATGCCTCTATTGGTTTAACTTAAATACATATATTTCTTTTTGTTGTTTTTTTTTTTGTGGTCATAAGTAAAATCTATTGCTATAGTAATGGACATTAGTATAAATTGGAATTGACAGATATTTTGTTGCTATAATGGTTAGTTAAATCACAGGTATATTTTGTGCCAGTTCTTTGAAAATATAAATTGTTTAATTGGAAAATATTTGGAAATTAAATTAAAGGAAATTAATAAGAAAATATTTATAGCACTATAAGTTACTATAATGATTTCCAAGATCAATTATTTTTATTTGAGTTTTCCTTAGGAGAACTAATTATTAAAACAAAATTGAAAAATACGAACAGAAATCAGAGTTTTATCTGATGGTATACCTCAGAACCTCCAATGTAAAGTTATAATATTTCTAATCGATAAAAAAATAAGAAAATAATTACCTAAAGATTACCTTGATTACACTATGTAAACAAAATTTCACACATGAATAAATCGATATGTATACGTATCCAACTAGAACTCATACAGAATAGATCTACGTACTCAGTTTTTCTCTATCCCGACAAATTCTTTATCAAAAAGACTTTCGAAAAATTCACGAAATTAAAAATATGTACTAACACGAGAGAAGAAGGTATAGTCGGTCAAGACCTACCATATGATACCCTACACCATAGCCTATGTGTACCAAAATTCGGAAAGGAGCCAATTANNAAACATACATATTAGGTCGATACTAAGATTCACATGTATTTTTGCACTTTTTGGTGATTTCCGAAATTGGCTTATATGGGAGCTATCTATGGTTAATTATGGACCGGTCACTTATACTTATATGAATGTTATATGGGTCGAATATTAAATTAATATTAACTTTTTTATGGGATTTATGCACGTTAAAGTGTTTTCCGAAAGAGTGGTTCATATGGTAAATTATGGACCGATCTTAAAATATTTAAATTTTTAAGGTATTTTTGAGTGTTAAAACTATTCCGGGAGAATATTTGTATGGGGGCTAGGTAACATAATGGGCCGATCATGACCAAAAGTCTTCGTCCTTGTGCCAAAAAAAAAAAAAAAAAAAATCATATGTACCAAGTTTCATCAAATTATCTCTAAAATTGCGCACAAGCTTTACATGGACAGCCAGCCAGCCAGCCAACCAGACGGACGGACGGACACCGTTAAGTCGACTCAAAAAGTGATTCTGAGTCGAACGGTATAGTTTATGGTGGATGTAGAAAAATTGTTTCTCTGCGTTACCAATAATTATCAAAATTTTAATTTTCTTAGAAATGATTAACCATTTTTCTCGCAAAATTTTAATTTATTTTCACTTTTTTGGAAGTAATTTTTAAGAATTTCCAAAGAAGTAGAAAATATGCACTTGGTTTCACTTTTGAATTATTGGTAGCTTATGATCGTTTGTCTGTGACTTATCAAACTTTGAAGTGGTGTTACCAATATATTATTCATATCTCCATAACTGTTGACCGTATTAAAAGGTAATATAAGTCTTAAAGACAATTTTATACTTAATCCCTCCATAAACACATACTGCAGATGCTTTTGTAATATGAATGGATTGGTAAAATTGAGAGAGCTTTTCCATATATGTAACACACGTATAGAAAAGCTCTCCCAATTTTACTAATACATACTTATTGCAGGATCTTATGCAGTCTATGTCTATGGGGTGCTGTATAGATATCATACCATCTGACGCAATAATGTATCATTTCAGTATTTAAAAAATCAAACAATTTTACATTAAAACTATTAAAAAACTATTATTGATAGAAATTATCCTTCAAATTTTTAATTTACTAACAAAAGAAGAAAAAATTAAAAAAAAATTGTCGTCCATTGTGAAAATAATTTTTCCAATAGCATTCATATTTATTTTAGAAAAATATTAAAAGTGGGCAATATATGAACATGTGACCAAATAGACTGCTCCAATAAATCAAGCGGATTTCCTTAGCCACCTAACACATGGACTTGGAAACCCTTTATGTTTACTGATCAGGACCAGTAATTTTTCAAAAAAAATACTTCAATAGATAGTGAAACCCCTCCTAAAGTTTAAAAATTTTACGATTTATTGCGAAAACTATTTAGAGTCATTTAAAAAAAGTGGCTTAATACTTATGTATACCATGTCCGAATTCACTGAGGAACCCTAACCTGCGGAATTATGTTTTGCCTAGGAAATTACATAAGCAATTAAGAAAGTTAAAAAATCATAAATTATTTGTTGCAGTCTNNAAGTTAAAAAGTCATAAATTATTTGTAGCAGTCTAATGTCTATACATGTGTATAAAAATATTTTATAAAATATTTTATATAAATTTCTATATAAATATATATTAAAACCAGACTTTAACTATGTATTTCTCATACAGCCTCCTGCAGTTTATAGTAATTTTTATCATTCTATGAATTTTATTTATTTTTATAAAGTTTTAACAATTTATTTAATTCTTGGAAAAAGAAATTCTTTATTTAGCTGTAATAAATTGGAACTTAGTGATGCATATTATTTCATATAAACTATATATATATATATATACATATATACATACATATATATATTTTTTTGCAATTTAATTTCACATGATATTCTATTTTATGCACTGCAAATGTCCATTGACCTTTACATTTTGTTAGTATATTTTATCCCTTTATCAACACCTCAATTCCTTTGAAATAGCGTGACATTTAAGCTATTTTTGCAAAAGGTTTTGCAATAAATAACTGTAGGTAAATGTATTTAAAAGATCTATTATTAACTATACTGTTAGTATTACAGACTGTTGCACTGCGTGTTGATGTAAAAAAATAAAATAAAAAATTAAGTGTCAATATTGTAAAAATAAAAAAAAAATGAAATAAAATTTGTATCTAGATAATGTATTTTGTTAGTGTTAGTCTATATATTTTTTTTCTCAAATTCTATTTTGTAATTAACATGATTCTTTGATTTGTTTTGTAAATACTTAGTTTAAAAAACTTTTTAGAGACTAGACAAAGGGCTAAATAGTTATAAATAATTTATAAAGTTTCAAAAAAGAATAAGGTCATTTAGAAGATTAAGTAATGAGAATTTTAGCCAATAAAGCGAAAGCAAATTAACAATTTTAGAATACAAATTATTTAAACGAAATGGATTTTTTCTTTTAATATTTCTCATTTTCTAGATATATATTCTTATACCCTATACCATAGCTGTAAAGAGTATATTTTAGTTTGTCATTCCATTTGTAATTTCTAAAATATTCATCTAAGACACCAAAAAATATAAATATTCTGGATCCTTATTGATAGAGGATTCGATATAAAGGCGTTCGCCTTTCTATTTGTCGGTTAAAATCAGTTTTTAAAAAGCCCCAGTTAACGGGTATATATGTTTTACACCTCAAATTGTAGGGAACATTTCATGTAACTGAGATATCGGCATAAAGAGTTACATAACAAAATATGAACTGAACTCAAATAAATAAATAAATAAATAAATAAATAAATAAATAAATAAATAGATAAATATATAAATAGATAAATAGATAAATAGATAAATAGATAAATAGATAAATAGATAAATAGATAAATAGATAAATAGATAATAGATAAATAGATAGATAAATAGATAAATAGATAAATAGATAAATAGATAAATAGATAAATAGATAAATAGATAAATATATAAATAGATAAATAGATAAATAGATAAATAGATAAATAGATAAATGGATAAATAAATAAATAATAATTATTTTACATATTTAAAATTTTACATAAATACATGCTTCGTAACTCCTAATCGGAAAAATATTAATTTGTTGTAGTTTTCTAGGCTCCTATACAAGTCAGCGTCTTCGTTTTTTACAAATTCAGAATCTTTCTTAATTTTTTTTTTTTTGAAAAATAGTAGGTCCATTGGTAGCGAAGATATCGGCCGAAATGCATTTTTAGACTTTTTAGACTTAAACTTTTTATACCCTACAGGCTATTATGCGTTTGTGCTAATGTTTGTAACATCCAGCATTTGTGCTAATGTTTGTAAGACTCACCTTAATGTATACCAATCGACTCAGAACCACTTTCTGAGTCGATTTAACGATGTCCGTCCATGTAAGCCTTGTAATCAAACTACAGGTCGCAGTTTTGAACAAAAATTAATGAAATTTGGCACACTGGTTTCTAATAGTTCAGGGACGAA